>JANTCA010034377.1:0-13958 GCA_024741275.1 Chironex yamaguchii | reverse complement strand
TCCTGCCATTTATCCACCCTGCCATTCATCCATCCTGCCATTCATCCATCCTGTCATTCATCCATCCTGTCATTCATTTATCCTGCCATTCATCCATCCTGCCATTCATCCGTCCTGTCATTCATCCATCCTGCCATTCATCCATCCTGCCATTCATCCATCCTGCCATTCATCCATCCTGCCATTCATTCATCCTTTCATTCATCCATCCTGCCATTCATCCACCCTGCGATTCATCCATCCTGCCATTCATCCATCCTGCCATTTATCCACCCTGCCATTCATCCATCCTGCCATTCATCCATCCTGTCATTCATCCATCCTGTCATTCATCCATCCTGTCATTCATCAATCCTGCCATTCATCCATCCTGCCATTTATCCGTCCTGTCATTCATCCATCCTGCCATTCATACATCCTGCCATTCATCCATCCTGTCATTCATCCATCCTGCTATCCATCCATCGGTCTATTTTTGTATTTTGTGTTGACTCGATTAATTTTTCCTTGATTTGCATGTTTGACTGGCAACATTTGATATTAACTAAGATTCCTTTTTTCATAGACATCAAGTGGAATAGTGACTCATCCTGCTCAAGAAAAGGGAGCCATAATGGTCATGGCGAGGGGAAAGAAGAAAAAGGTAATTTTCAAAAGAAATGCCAGAGTGTAGGTTCGTAATTTCTGATCTGAATTTCGATGCAGTAACGCTCTGTGGATGCGGCAAGGATGACTGGAACCAGACCGACGCCAAAAAGAACCAATCGGAATAGAAGGAAAGGGCAATAACAAAGGCAATGGTTTATGGACAGAAGTACAGTTTAAGCACAGAAAAGGGAAAGATAAAGGAAAAAGTAAATCATATGAAAAATGAAGAAGCGTATATGAGTTTACCAATAGAAGTCAAAGCCTAAATTGAGTCTGTGAGTTAGTAAAGCGTAGACTAGTTTTCTCTTGGTACTGAGTCTATGGTGACAGTCTCTTGTGTCGTGACGTACGACAGTGCACTGAAGCTCGATGCTGATATCGTTGTTGCTGTGCCCGAATTTAATGCCGGTTTCTACTTGAGCGAACACTTGAGCGAATTCGTCATCGAAAAGAAGGAAATTCACCCATTCCCAGCTAGAACAAAAGGCATTCTAATCGCTGATGAATTCGCGAAAAATTCGTTTAAGTGGATTGCGGCCTTTATACTACAAGTCTATCATAATAGCGTTCACAGAATTGATCGGAAAATGACCGATTTATTTCACGTAATCTGAATCAGCAGCATCATGAACAGCTTGCGTTGTTAATTTTACGTACTTGGTTTGGGGCATAGAAACAACAGCTTTTGTTAATTTAAGGACTTTTCTGAGTTAGCTACAGTGAAGTTAAGTCCTTGTTTTGCGTCACAGTTGTAAAATGAGCGGCAAGAAGGAAAATCTCCAGTCTCGAAGAATATCTTATATGGATGCTTTACTTAGATGTGATTTGTGCAAAGGCAGACTTCAACACCACCACTTCGAATGGACTTCATTTGGTCTTCACTTGCAATGTTTGAGCACAAATGTGGAGAGGCCGGCTATTCTTTGAGAAGTGTGGCCTCGATAGTTGTTAGCAAATATGCTCAGTCAAAAAATCTTGGAGGTTCCTTCTCCTGTTATTACGAGAGAGTGGTCTGAGATTTCTCATTCATTTCAATTGTATTATTCGTCTTGTGACACTGACGACATGTCGCTTACAACTTGTCTCCTGCAATCACGGTCCATTGCATTCTTCGCAAGTTCTAAGCCAGTGTCCTTTGCAATAACACCGAGATATTGAGGTTCTGCGTTTCACCTTAGACGTTTTGGTTTCCACAGCATCACTGTTGATGCTGTTTCAGACAATACGGTGAAATTGTAGACACTTTTGCCGTATAGTAACAGGTCAAGGTGAAATATTATGATAAATTAATTTTTAAGTCCGTGTTGTCTGCAGCGTACATTTTGACGCTCATAAAGATGGTGTTGTATGCTGCATCTCATGTTCTCCGTGGCCGAAGATGGACGTATCGGCTTCATATGCTTTGATGATTCTGCGAAATACCCTAAGTTGCAGTTTATTTTCAATCCATAGTTTACATTGTATGATCCAAGGTCTTTATAGTCTTCAATTTGCTTTGCTAGAAGGGGCGGATAGTGCTAAAGGTGTTGATCAGAGAAATTCTTTGTTTTGGTTTGTTACAGTAAAGATTAGCCAAAGACGTTCCTACAATAAATGAGAAATTTGTTTCCCTGGTAAATTGTTGACACGGTCTCCTTCTGCATAAATCCATTGAGCTTCTACTTTCTTCACATTGTAGGTTTGTTGTCAAATTATGAATCTGATTTTTGTATAATATTGCTCACTATCACTTTTAATAACTCATTTCTAGGCACGCGTAAGAGTTGTTGGCTGTGAATGGAGTGATGACTTTCCTATTGATACTATCGGCAGTGGAGGATCATTGAAATCTGCTGGAAAAAGAGATAAAGTCTTTGAGGTAAATGGAGTTTAGTCTTCACATCAGAACAACTCATAAGTTTGGTATACTTAAATACTGTGAACGTTATTAATTGTTTTACTGTTAAAGTTTTTAGAACTCACCTTGTCAATGACTTTAAATTACATTCTCCGTTTGATGTGACAATATTTGAAGACATTTTACCAATATTACGTTAAACATTATCAAATTAAGGGTGTAATACAGACATTTTTGTGTGCTTTTGAAGTGCGTCTTTCCAAATGACGCTTACAGTACTTCTTGTATTGTTTTTCTGGGCTCCACCAACGGCCTCCACAAACGGCCTCCACCAACGGCCTCCACCGACGGCCTCCACCAACGGCCTCCTTACTCTTGGTAAGGAGCCTGCAGTAGATCGTTGCCTCAGGAGATGCATCTACTCGCTCGATACCTAGCTTCCTCTTGGCAGTGACAGGGCTTCTACTGTTATTGTATGTTGGGTACGTTTGCTGTGTCATGGAAGTGAAGTTTGTACCATAAGCATGAAAATTTATTCCTTAAGACAGGTCATATCTCTTCTTGTTTAAGAGAACTAAAACAAAAGTCCATTCCCGTCAACAGGAAATGATATCATAACTTAAAATTCAATTTACAAACTAAGCCTTAATGAGTTATTGCTGTTGCCAATGTGCTTGTTCCAATTTACCTCAATGCAAGAAGAAGAAGTATTAGTCCATGAACGGCTTTAGATGCTACTATTCCTTGTACTGCTTATCGTATGAACCAAAGGGTTTCTCGTCCTAAAGTGTTTATAAATCTGCAACCAATCAGATTGAGGTGTTAAATGCGCTACAAGAGACAAAAGAAGTATAAATTTTGTAAAAATGTCATTCGTTCTTGAAGCACGTTGGAGAAATTCGTTCTACCATAACCATTATTGCTGCTGCCCATTCCTGTCGCCAATTGACCAAGTCCAGTCTTGTGTCATTTGCCATTGCTGGTGTAAATTGTTCTTCGAATTTTTAGTTGACTCGCGTGTGTGTAATCTCTTTTAGCATGTAGCTAGTTGACAGGATCTGTTGGTTGGTCAAATAGTGCACAGTAGTTATGTAATTTGACTGGTAAACAACTAATTTAAAGCCGGTACGTATGGAATATAGAGAAACGTATTAGCGTATTAACGTATTGCCATTAGCGGCATCTTAGGTCGTATTTTGTAACCAAGAACTGGCGATTGAGTGTTTTTTTAAGTTGTAAAAAATGTATTGTTTTCTCCTAGATTGGAGTTGGTATCAGCGTGTCTTACTTCAGTTTAACAAAGATTGTGACCTTCAATCCTTTGCATATGTTGACAAATCACACGTCGGTAAGATTTAGCGAGACAAATATTTTTTCAATTACTGCACTCTGTTTGTTTGTTAGTCCATTATATTATTCCTTTTGCATTTCACTTAAACCCAGAAATAAGATAGGATGTTGCCCTTTTAAGTTTTAGAATACGAAGCGTAGATCAGAACTGATACAAAGCTACTTTCTGTCGTACTAATGAACTGCATAGCCATTTAATGTACTTTCTATTGCGTTGGTGTTTGATATATGCTTCAAGTTATAGATACTGTTTCTACATTGTAATTATTTTTTCTTTTTAATAGCATCCGATCAGTTTAGCTGAGCGAGATGCAGAAGCGCTAAAATGGCATACCGTAGCTCCGGGGGAGGTAGGTATTCTGGATTTTCCTCTTGTTTTGTACCGGATTGTTTGGCAGTGCCGTTTTCAGACTGCTGACCGACAACCAGTAGTAAGAAATAGGAAGGGTGGATATGAGTGATGAATGTGTTATCTTCCCTTTTTTCAGTGCAATGCCAGTCTGGCGTTTGTTTGTATGTTTGTTTGTTTTGATGACGGCTAGTTTCGTTTAAAGAAGTCTTGGATTTATAATAGCAATAGATATGCCAGATGGAAAACGTAGTCTGCTAAGAAATACAACAACCAAGGTGATAATTCTCGGAGAAAGTGACTTAAACTTATCAAACTTTTACTAGCGTTTTGTCGAATGCCTTTTTATGTTGTTCTATTATGTATTGCTTGAAAATGCTTTATATTCATCGAACTTTATGTAGGATTTATTACATTCTCTCCGAGGATGTCGAAATTATTTGACGAAATGTTACGGAAAAAGTTCCAAGTCATGTCACATGCGCTAAGAATAATCAGCCTGATTGTTATATTTATTAGTATTCTTGGATTTCAATTAACGTAGGTGTGAGAGATTATACTTTCTTTTTTTGGTTTGCGAGACGTGATCAATTCTGATTTTGAGAATTTGAGTTTACCGATTTGAAAGCTGGATATCGTTGTCATCAATGCTTTTGTCAGAGTATAAATGATAACCTCGAAGTATAAATGACAATACGTGATATATGTGGAGATGATCTTCGTTTCGTTTGTTTGTTCGTTTGAGTTTCGATCTTGAATTGAATCTGTAGTTTAAATATAATCTGCAATTTGCAAATGTTTAAAACACTGCCCACACGTATCCGGATATTTTTGAAAACGCAACTTTCTTATCCGTTTTCGGCTTCCGTCCACACGTATCGAGCGTTTTCGGTCACCAAACACGCAAATTTTCGAAAACCTCTCCAAAGTGAAACTTTCTAAAATCGCCATATTCGCAGATAAATGTGAACGCAAATCTTTTTGAAAACGGACAAAAAAAGTTGCGTTTTCAAAAATTTCCGGATACGTAAGTTTACAAGATGTTTTCCAGGATGGTAAATTTGTTTCCATTTTAGTTGTTTGCGAAGTCACAAGTCTAGCCTTGTTTGCTCCGAAAGCGGAGATGTAAAACTGATGTTTAATTATGTTTTAAGAGCTTGCTCTGTATTTGTTTGGGTTGTTTGTTCCGGGTCCTTTTATTGTCTGTTTTACTCTCGCTGTGTTCTTTTTTCAGACCGTTCCATTCTGGCCTAGTAAACTACCTCCGAGAAACCTCCTAATCAATATAAATGGTAGAGAATCACCAACGTTCAACCCAGAACCAGTAGTGACAGTACTACTCAAGATGGGGGGTGATGTAAGTTTAAAAGCATTTCATTATACGTTGATTACTCAGTATCTTTATTTGTATTCCATCTGCCATGGCTATTTGTGTGATAAGTGATAGCAGTACTTAGTATCATGTACGTACTATGCACATGATATATGTATGATGACATATATAAAGTATGGTGTATATGAGATCCGTATGATGTTTTTCTTACTGTTAGGTTGGTGCTGTATGCGTTAATTACCAGGAAAAGGACTCGTCATCTTTGATTTCCTTTGGTCCATATTTTCCTGGTTCTGCTCCAGTACGAATTGAAAACTACTGTCCACATATAAGCATGGTTACGTACAGTCAAGTGTAAGTATGGACAATTGCACTTCGTACACGCAAATTCTAAGTTGTATTATCATTTTCATATTTGGAGAAAAGTTGAGATGATGTTTCAAGATTTAAAGCCAGAAGTATCTTTCTCTTACCGTATTATTTCATTTGTACCGTACACAATTTTCCACCAGGTCGCAGACGACTCTCAGTGTCACTCAAATTGATATAGAACTGGCTATTTTATTCGGAAAGAACAAAGTTTTAAGTACAAAGCATAAGAAACCCGTAGTTGAGAGCAATGTTAACCGAATGAAAACAAAATCACTTGTGCTGCAAAGTCTGGAATAATCAGAGTGTACGTGAAAATGATAGTTGTACATTTAGGAAAGGAGCAGTGAGTATAACTACGCAACGCGGCTTTGTGAGTCCCCAGCCCGCTGTATGCAAATTAATTGTATATTATGCCGGTTCCTTAGTTTGTTACTTAAGGCTACTTGGTAGCATTTTAAAGTAAAATCTTATGACATTTAAGATCTAAAGTAAGAGTTGCATCTTTTTGTGCTCTGAAGAGGAAAATAGTTTTATTGCCGAAAATCAAGGACATTTCGGTAGTCACACAACCTTTTGCAATCTAACAATTATCTCATCTTCTAGCATGCATTTCTTCTATGACCTACTCAAGCAACATATCATTATTCGGACAGTTTCCATATAAAGCTTAGCTTCTTCTGCTTTAAAATGATAATTTTAAAGTTCCCCTCCAAAAAAATGTTGCAACCGTAAATTTTTATATCATGTAGTGGAACAGAACGAACATACGTCTTATGCAATAACCAAGCCATACTGTACACATGGGATGAACCTACGAAAAAGCATGAACTCTCCATCGGGATTATAGAATCTCAAGATGACCCCACTTTGCTCAGCTTGGACAAAGTAAGTGTTTCCTCTGAATGGCTTGTCTTGTGTATTGTAGCAGAGAACTTTTTTAACTATTATAAACCAGCATGTTATGGATTATCTAGCTAAAGCTTATGAACTCATGGTTATGTATTAATACCTTTGGTTTTGACGCGTTAATATCTGACAAAGTGTCTAATTGTCACATTTAAGATATCCGGTAAACATCAGAACCTTTTAACTATTCTTCGAGTGCAACTAGTGATTTTGTATGGATTTTGAATACTTTGTATCTTAGACTGTTTACATGGCATCTAAAGAAGCAACTAACTCCTGCTTATAGCCTCCTCCGCCTATTATGCATTTCGTTGTAGCGATTAGGGTTAACATGCAAGCTAGGTTGGATTCTACTCTTAAACTTTTAAGGGAAAATGTTTCAACTCATAAGTTACTGCCAGTATACAACGCTGTACTTATTCACATTCAGTCCTGATAACGTACCTGTTGTATATTCCTTCCAGGTCACTTTGCGTATTCCTGACGTCACATTTTAGGTATTATTTCCAAATAACATTTCTGTATATTATTTCCTGGTCTTTGATATATTTGTGCCAAATCATTTTTGTATGTATTCCTACCAAGTCACATTTCCTGAATTCCTACCTTCGTTTCTTGGTTTATTTCTTTTAAGTTAATTTTTGTTTACTCTTGCCAAGTCACCTCTTTTGTCTTTTACTTCTGTCACTTTCTCTATATTCTACCCTCCTCATCTCTGTTTATTTCGAGCATCACAGTTTGGGTATTCCTTCCAAGTCCATTTTGCTCGTTAATCACAATTTTCTTTTATTCCAAGAATGATCTTGGCCGCATTCAAGCCGATGGGTTTCCCATCTTTTGGGTCAGTTTTCTTGATGGCTTACAGCGAGTGCTGCTGTTCACTGAGGACTTCAAATTGGCATACAGAGCTAGTCAAGGCCAGACTTTAAGACCCACGCAAGAGGTGTCCCTCAATCTGGAGGCATTCGGACTATCCCTTGTCAATGTTGAGAAGAGACTGGAAATCGCATATGTCGGAATAACTAAGTAACTACTTGCTTTTGTTTACAATAATTTGTCATGAGATGTTCTGTCATAAATGACTCGATTATTCTGACTTTGCTGTTAAATAGTTTAGCGTAAGATAATATATTAGAAATTTTTTTTTGGTTTATAATGTTGTCTAATTTGATGATTGATTATGATTGTTTTGGTATTTTTACTGTACAATATCAGAGTTGGCTTTACTTCAGCAGCTGCTCTGAGTGAAGATTAGACGGTGCCGAGAAGATTCGTACATGTAGTCTCGCGTTCAATAGTTCAAAGACTCGACTAGTATGTTACATGCTAAAGAAGCTATTTAGAGGTCATAGTTTTAAAACCTCGTCAAGATCAAAAGACAAAATTCATTTACCTTTTTGGAAATGGTATTTGGCTTTTCGTCATCTTCGTACCCAGGGTGCGAAAAGTTGGCTTACTTCGACGGTCAGATTTCAGATGTCTGTTTTTATTTTTTGTTTATTAATTAACTATTAATTTTACTTTTCACAGGAGTGACGTTGTTTGGGAGCAAAGGACACAGAACCGTTGGAAAACATTGAGTAACAGGGTCTCCGATTTGCTTGAGCAAGGCTTTAACAAATTTAAGCATCAAAAACTGTCTGGCAGATTGACTCTCAGTGATTTAGAGGTAGGAGAGGAAGAAAATCTGTTACGTTTGCTTTTACTAGAAAGCTTTTTAGTGGTTATTCAAATTCACGTTGTCAACATCAGTTTTGTTAGAAAGAATACTTCTTATCGATGTCTCGTCACAACTTTACTCCGGAATCAGGAGGCCCACCGGAATTTTTACGTGTTGAAGCCCTGTAAATATTGTTAGTTTGTGCCTCCTAAGTTTAATTCTAATTCAAATAATGCTGTCCTTGGAGCAGTATGGGCCCCTATTCAGTAAGTTTTCATGCACCCCCACCCCAAGTTATTTCATTTTAATTGTTGTCTTTGACGCTATCAGTCTCAGTTATGCACGTTATTTATTATAGGTTGATTTTGACAACATGCTGATTACGAAACCTAACAAAGTTCGAATTAGGAGAACATTTCACAGTGGATTGTCAATTCAATATATCGTGTCACCGAACTTAATGCAACTGTCGGCAAAGATTAGCGCCATCCAGGTATGCACTCATCATTTTCAAATATCATGTTACGCGTAAGACGTATTAAGAACTGTTTGAAATTTTGTTTTCCCATTTTCATTTTTTACTGTAATACTACCATGGTTATTTTTAACCTTCTGTAAGTGCAACTTTTGTGGCTTGCAAAATATTCTGACCTATAACAGAAGCGCGCGTGTGTGTTACAGGAATGTTGTTTTTAATTGTAAAGGCAGAGGAAAGGTATAGGTCTGGTGTCTTCGTTCGTTATGTGAGGTATTTGTGTGCCAGAGTGTGTAATTAATACCGAATACCAATATCGATGTTGGCCTGAATGTGTTGTGTCTTTAAGTCTTACCCATGAGTTACCTATACTTCCGGCAATTTCTGCGCATTGTAGGGTGATATTGCCAGCCGTATTTAAGTCTACTTATTTCCATTAACTTGATTTGCTAACAGTCCTTGCCATTGTTTTACTTTGATTAAACACGTGTAGTATTTACGGCCCGACATCAAAAGAACAAACGTCGACAAGAGGTCTCTTAGCGGCCGAACTTAACATTCTTTTAGTTTCAACAAACCTGGGAGACAAATTAAGCAAGCTTTTCATTTCTGATTAACTTGATTGATATGTATCAAAATATAGATCTACCTCTCCTGCTGAATACATATATATGCGTCCGAGTCTTCTTCGGCGATCGTCTGCATCTTTCGGGATTTTGGTATATTCATCGACGCGATCCGTCCCTGTAAGAATTTGATGGGTTTTTTTTTGCAATTAACGCCTTCAGTTTTTCGTATATTCGCTGTGTGCAATGTAAAACGTCACTTCTTAAACGATTTTTAGTCCGAAAATTTATCCGAAATCATACAATTTGTTCCCAAAACTTAAATGTCCCCATTTTCATTTGCCAAGCGTTTTGTTAATTAATATATATTGATGGACTTAAAGTGGCACCAGTAAGTAGCAGATTGTGTTTTGATGCAGGACAATTTAGATTTTTATGAGTTATTCATTCTTAAATTGAGATAAATCCGCTCATTTAACTGTCTCTCTCTCTCTACAGATTGACAGCCAAGTTCCTGGTTCAACATTCCGTACAGTTCTTCATCCTGTTCCGCCCCCAAAATCGATTGCTGCTGAAAATGGTAAATATTTACTCTTCTTTTACCACGCAAAATAGCCGTACAAAGTCTCAAAATTTCTTTGGCCGTTGTCACATATTTGTTCATCTGTTATTTATTTGTAAATCTGTTGAAGGTGAGTGGAATTAGATGATGCAAATAAGGTAGTTATGAAATAATTTCATCCTCCGCATTTCACGGTTCCTCCAAGCGAATTGACGCTACTTTCACGAATGGTACATAATAAGCCTTTAAATGTTGATAGCATTGCCCTGATACTTGGATGCAACTCTTGGCTGGGCACTGGCCATGCTTTATAATACTTACATTGACTTTCCCGTACTTCTTACTTAGCGTGCCTCCGGTATGCCTTTCTATGAAAGCTTTATTGTCGTTTCAAGGTCACACTTATCAATCTTTGGTATTGACGATAAAAGTTTGAAGGGCAGAGCACTAGCAAAATGTTAAATTTGTAACTTTACCGATCGAGATCAATGCGTCCGCAAATTTTAGCCTTTCAAGGCGTAAGTCGTGCACAAAAGTGGAGCTAGATAGTATACAGGTCTAAATATATAAGTATACGCAAGGAGGACTGTATTCCCTTTGCAAGTGGTGTGAACAAACGGAGATAAATCGATGCCTTGCAGGCACAAAACACATGCCGCTTGTAAAGCGTATACAATAATAGACAAACACCAAATAGCAAGGACGGATCATCGGGGTTGAATGAATAATAGTCTGAGCAATTTAGCTTAGTAGGAAAAACTCAGATTTGCGGTCGTGAGACCCGGATTCGACGCCCTGGTGGCCATGATCATACCTTTACTTTTATTCTTAACACAACTGACCACCCTGTGGACTTCTATACTTATTGGTACTTTTATAATCCCTAGCTCCCAAACCGGTTGTCGAAATGAGTTTGACTACGAGGTTGGAAGAACAAAAACGAGTCAATCAAATCAGGTATGTTATTTTCACTCGAAACAGGTTTAGCTCTAGGGAAGAAGCCAAGGCTAGGCCTACCTCCTCTTTTTATTTTGTTCGCTTGTTTAACCAACTTGTTCTTGTAGTAGATCTTGATTTTAGCTCCAGTATTAAAACTTTGTTGCTGCCGGACGGAAAAGTGTAATGTGTAGGTGTGAGTTTGCGATTGTCAAGTTGTACCGGGATTTCCCTACCGACTAATGACTTTACTTCTCCTTCGGAGCCATTAATGTACCAGTGTAGGCGACATTTGTACTCTACTTTCGTAGCCATTAAAACACTGGCATGAGTGACATTTATACTCCATTTTCAGAGTCATTTAAGAACCGGTTAAGTGGTTTAGAAGACGATTGTGCTACTTTTTTAGGACTTGACATACTGGCTGAGTGATGTTTGTACTCCATTTTTAGAGTCATTATTTAGCCGATGTCGGCATTGGTGCTGCCAAGTAGCTTATAAGGAAATTATAGCAAATCGATAGCTGCTTAGTAATTATAACAATGCTAGTTCCTGCGTCAGTTGTAAGTAGCTTAGGTTGTCTGTAATTTATGATTTAATGAATGCTTAATTTCTAGTGCCTATCATATTTTGGGCGTGGATGGTCGGACGAATAGATGCACTGTTGATTTAAAAACAGTAACTGTATTAATTTAAATTCACCTCCGGCCATATTTGACCATGTATACGGAGAGATACCTAAATCTGTTATTCCAGGGGTAAGGAATTTCAAAGTGTGGTTGCACCCAGGGGAAGGAGGGGAGTGCGACTGTTGAAATTAGTCATAGGCTATTTAGTACGGTCTAGTGTCATAAGTACAGAAACCTTGAAGGTTTTTCAAATAGGAAATGTATTCGAGTATTAGGGCATTCTGAAAAACATGTGCCGTTTCTATTGACTCCCGGATTTGGTTGCCTCTCTCAAATGTCGCAAATTAGGGTGCAAAAGCTGTGGAATCATGATTTACTATCTGAAGACAAGGATTGCCGCAGTATTCTCATGATTATAGCTTTTGAGGAAAGCAGCTTCGAGATATGTCTAAAAGCAAAGTTCACTGACTATTGCACGATTTGCTTTTGATTATATGTATTATTTCTGGGGTCTGCTTATGTCTTGAGAGGTTTTAACTAAATATTGTACCCTTTGCTATTCTCTAGGCTTAGTTGTACTCAAACAATTTACCATTTATGATATGACTATCAATAAGTTCTTTCCACATACCAGCATTGCTAACATAATTCGCGTTTCTCCTTCTCCCAACTTTCTGTTTAGCTATTTCAAAGTATTAGTACAAGAAATGGATGTGAGAGTGGACATTGGTTTTCTAATGGCATTATTGGAGCTGTTTTCGAGTGAAGCTCGAAGTGGATCAGAGGTAAAGTGAAAAATGTATCCATGCAGCTTATATGTTAATTCCAGCATATTTGCCCACTGACAACTTAACTTGAAGCAACAGTAATAATTGCGATGAATTTGAATATATGTTGACTTGGGCAGTTTGGACAAATATGATGCTTTGGAAAGTGGATATTGTGCTTAAAAGCTTTCATAAATCCATGTCCGCCCTCTGTTTCCTCGTTTGACGTCTCTGGAAACTTCACTTTCTACTTATTTTTTGTAGAACTCAGTTTGATGTAGTTGTTCATGCAGTTTGTCCAGGTATATAACAGTAAACCGCGAAAGGGCCATAGAAGCCCCTTTTTTTGGTTTAAGGTAGACTGCAGACACGTTTGCTTTGCGTTGGTTTCATACATACAACTTTAATGTCCACGTTGATGTTGAACAGGTAGATCCGTTGTTTAAAGATCCTTTCTTGTATATCTTACTCCCGTAGCGTGAGCAGTATTTGGAAGACATGAAAACTGTCAACCGCAGGATAGAAGAAAGCCCAGAATTCCAGGTAAAAACTATTTGTGGCGTAACTATAACTTCTTTGCCAATTAGTAGCTAATTACTGATGCTTGTTGTTATTTACTCCGTGAAACGATTGATTGGTGTACCCTTGTCATTAACACCCAATGCGTGGTATTATTTACTTTACTAAATTGACCGTAATTGTTTGTTTACTCTGTCGATTAATTTTTTGTGTATCGCTTTGACTCTCGATGATATCTACCGCCTCTGTGTTTGTCGTTTGCTTGGATTAGTTGATGATCACTAACGCCCATTTTGATGACGAAACACAGTGATCTCGTCAATAATTGTACGTCATTTCTGCCTTTGTATCGTTATTTACAAGAATACGCATTTAGTTCTTTTTGGCCATACAAGACGGCAAAACTGTAATAGAAGTAAATATATTGGTGCCACTTAGTATGTTTTCACAATAATTCAACTAGTGTAAGTGATTTTCTAGCGATTATTCTGTTTGGGTGCGGTGGTAATAGTCTTCGTCTTGGTATCTGATTGGTGTACTGTTTTATGACCATTTTAATGTCTTTTGTCTCCTGTTTACTTCTTCATTTTTTCAGGCAGCTCAACAGGACGTGCGGTACTTTTTCGATTACTTTCATCTATCGCCTTTAAAGGTATGTTTTGATTAACCTAAAGCTTATCTACAGTTGCCATGTAAATTATGTATGGTGCTCCGTTATTCCACAGATATCCGTCAAAAATCTGGAAAATAAATGTGTATTGTATACAGAAATTATTAATCAATGCAGTAGAATACGAAATCCGATGTGTTATTTTTTCCACGTGTTATGCGTCGTCTTTACTATACTATACTATACTATACTATACTATACTATACTATACTATACTATACTATACTATACCATACCATACCTTCCGGTACCATACCATACGACACTATTCTGTACTGTACTATGCGATACAATACGATACGATACTATACTATACTATACTATACTATACCATACCATACCATACCATACCATACTATACTATACTATACTATACTAT
>JANTCA010034366.1:0-20806 GCA_024741275.1 Chironex yamaguchii | reverse complement strand
TATATATCGAACTCGACGAGAGAGTCCATCATATTTATGTATATATCAACCTTGGTGATAGCATGCTTTCATACTCTAAATCTTGACCTTCCGGTATAGATCTTTCTCTCCTATAAAAGAACGGTAGAGTGAAAGCATTATGTTTAACTGATGTATTGCAGTACATTATTTTGTTGTAAGCAGCACAGCGCTTTGGGAAAGAGTAAACGTATCATGCTGCGTGTACTACAAGATTGCACTACCTTTCTTATCTACAGTAATTGCAGATGAGCAGAAGAGAGCTTACATGTAGTGACGCTGAGGGAGAACACGAGAATAGTTAGGAAAGCAAAAAGAACTGATTTGTTTGTAGATAGAATTAGTTTACAGACTAATGGGGAAAACGGGTGCAGTTATGTGTTATTCACTGAGACAGGTAAACTTAAAATAGAAAATGGAAAGGATAGTAAGCAAAAATGTGGACACAGTAAAGCAAAAGTATGTTGTGTTAATTTGCGTATTGAACTTGCTACAATTTTGATGCCAAGAATTGCCTTAACTATAAGAAGCCCAGTTGAGTCTGCTTTTGCCAGAGGAGTGTATTCTTATGGATTTGAAGAAATTAAATAAGATGACCAAGAGTCAGTTGTCTCCAGCCGAGGTATTTATGATACGGCCCTCGTCTTTCGTCTCAGAATGTTGTTTTAGTGAAGCTCCTCTCTTGAAGGACTTTGCCATTTTTAAGTTGACTTCTGATTCATTTTTGTGATGCAAGTGGTCACCTTGTACAAGATAGACGTTACAAGTTTCCTTTCTGATTTGATTCTACTGTAGTACTGAAGTCACAATGCTCTGCATGTGGTTTGCAGCTAAAATGATAAAACAACTATAATATATGATTACCATCAACTAGTTAGCCCGCTAGGAATAATAGAAGAGTTCGTGGTTCCAATGGGACAGACAGTCTGGAATCGTTCTCTGCCAAGACTTCTTTAAAGGTGTTAGCTTGAATTATTCGCTCTTAAAGACAATGTTTTGAATGTTAAAAATGACAGTTATCCGTATTAGGTAGGCTTCCTTCAGTCTATTCCTTCTACAGTTACGTTATTTATTTGTGTTGTATTTTTAGTGATATCCAGTATTTCGTGATCAAATTTTAATACTACCTTCTTTCAGCCAAAGTCGCCCATTGCGCAGCCTAAGAGTGGTAAGTTGGCATTTATTTCAAATGATGTTAGACACATTTAGTGATATGTAAGCTGTCTATCGCAGGTGCATCGTTGAAGTTGAAAAGAGAAATTTTATTCTCGTCTTGTCAACGTACTGTACCTACGAATGTGTGCACGATTTATTGTGCGAACTGATACCTCAGTGTCACATGGTGACTTTTCGTGAAGTCTCTTTAATATGTGTCTTTTTAACCACGTTTGATACTAGCAGAACAATTTGTTTACCAGCCATATTGGCAGCGGCTACATTGCACATTTTGTGATTATGGAAAGGAATTAGACAAGTCATACAAATTTCCACTTGTCGTCCCTTGTTAAAAGTAGGATTTAAGAAGCAATACCTCTCTGATATGCTTTTCAGGTATTTCGGACTAGAGTAATTTTGACCAAGAAACGATGTTAGCATACTTTTACAGTTGACCCATATCTTCTGTTGTTAAAACAATGTTATTTATATTTGGTCGTCGCTGTCTCTAAACAATGAACGGTCCTTGAATACTCTAAAAATGTTTAGTCTTTGTCCATTCAGTGGAAGCTATGAATGAAGGAATTTATTTTGTCTTGATTTTTAAGCTTTAAGACTCAAGACACGATACTAGATATGTTAAATAAACGCTTTTTAAATTCATAGCTTCCGCGTCTTTGGCCAGGCCATTCTTACCCATAACATTAAATGTGAAAATTTGAAGTGCTGTTGCGCACGATGGTGTCGTAGAGTAGGATCATTGATACACAAGGGAGTGGTTAACGGAGGAGGTGGAAAGGCATTTGCTTCAATGAATATTTTAGCTGTCCACGTGATATCTACAAAGCAGAACAGCGAAGCTTGAGTTTGGGCAGATCTGTGTGATACTACAGATCGTTCAGTGGAGGTTTCGTGCACGAATGCAGATATTGGTTTGAGTGCCTGGATGCTGTGATGTATCTCCAGCACTTGGTGCCTGATGCATTATTGTGTACTTTTACTTCAGACAGCGATCAAGAGATTGATCATGGCCCTCCCTTCGAAGCAAAGATCGAGGATGGAAAATTATTTTACGAGAAGAAATGGTGAGAATTTGAAACTTTGAAAATTATTTTTGCGAAAGTCCTCGTTGCACGTGCATGGGCTGATCAAACTTTGTTCTAAACAGTTTTCTATGAAACTGCTTACGAACTCACCACCTTACAAATTAAACTCGGATGTCAACGTCACTTGGTGGAGAGTTAAGAGAGAGAAATAGTTACATTTAGCAACTCTTCATATGCTTAGCATTGTACAAACCTACTTACAAAGTTTGAACAAATTATGTAGAACAAGAATGTGGTTGTAAACGCCCGAGTTAAAATGAACTTCTTTCACTTATGATACCTGTTGTCCACGTTTTATGTTACATCAGTTTGATGTACTGAACCTTATACTGATGACAATGTGTGGATGCTTGTATTTTTTCCTTGCCTTCACTTCTACAAAATTTACCGAACTTACACCCTTTGCAAATTTGTTTTCCCATTGTATCCATTCTTCACGCTTGATCTGTATTAACCATCATTAGTCATTTACTCTGTGGTCTAGGAGTATTATCGGAAAATGATTGAAATAAACGTTGAAATTTAAGGGCGGTGGAGAAATACGCCTTTTATCCCTCTCTTTTTTAAAGCATTCACTGTATATCATTAGAATGTTTAGTTTTTAACTCTAACTCAAGTAGTTGTAAGCCTATTTGATTTCTTTGCATTGAAATGCAGAGCTTATGCATTTACGTAGAAAATGCGGCCGATATTGTGCTATTCATTATGTAGTGGTGCCCTGTACCTCAAAATGCTACTCATACAATGGAACTTGAACGTTAAGACGTAGATTTCATTTTATAGCCAATTGATCTTTCCATCATTTATTGAGCTTAATTGTTTTTTGTTCTTTTTAATTTCTCGCAGTGTGTAAAATAATACGATAATGTTTTTGTTAGGGTAGCTATCGTTGAAAATATTTAGAAAGGAACATTGTGTTGTTTACAGCAGCGCGAGCGGTCTCCTGGAGGGTCGAAAGCTGAAAGCAGCATCATTCGTTATAAACGAGAAGTAGTTTAAAATTTTTGTGGAATTTTGTTTGAAGATATGAATACGAAATGGCATTTCCATAGTTTCATTCGATAGTCAGTGACGGCAAACACCAATTGGCTACCTATTGTTTTTTTAAAAATTGAATTAGCAATGGACCTTAGGCATAGCTGGTGTTATCCGATATTTTGTTCTCGTTGCCGGACATTTAATATTATCGTCAGGGACAACCAAGCAATTATTATTAGCGTGGAGTGACCACTTCTAGGAGTATACAGCATCTTCCTTTTCTTTCCAGGTACCACAAAGGACAGGCCATATACCTTGAGACAAAAGATTCTTTGAAAATTGTGTAAGTTAGAATTCACCAAGTTTTGTGTAAACGAAGTGTGTCACTTCCTGTGTCATGAGCAATTTCATTATCTGGATTCCTTAATTTATAAACTTACGTGCTTTAAAGCTACTTATGTTTGCCGTATAGTAAACGACCTTAGCGAATAATGTGACGAAAAGTAGTCGTCAATAATTTAGTCCAGGTTTTTTTGTTAAGGCAAAGGCTTTTTTTTGTTCTCTAGAAGCAGCAAGATCGTCTGCCTTTTTCTTTTGGTACTTTTACCAAGAGGTATTTTAATAAGGAGAAGATGGTTTTTTTCCGAAATAATTGCTTTGTATATACTGTGGATAGCATACTCACATGAATTCTCTGTCGACTTTTCACCGCGTACCGGCCTTGTTGAAATTGTGAAAGTGATCGTCAAACATAAGAAGCCGACTATTCCGGTTCCTGTCTTGATTTATTACTGTTACTAAAGCCAGGCACTTTTTATACATCAAATCGGAGAAAGCAGTGGTGACATCAGTTGAAAGAAGACTGAAGTACCTGTGGATATCTTATAATTGACATAAATGTTATACCCCACACCCTGTTTTGTAATGTCTGAAAATGCTTCCTACGTTTGAAACGAAAATTAAGGCCGGTTTCCACTGGAGCGAACACTTGAGCGAATTCGTCAGCGAAGAAAAGCAAATTCACCTGACTCTGGAAAGAGCAAAAGGCATTCTAATTGCTGACGCATCCGCTGAAAATGTCGCTGAAATGGAAATCACCCTTTTGAGTATTTGTCTTAGTATTTATTGGTCTTCATTCTGTCGTAGCACGATTTTGAGATTGTTTTTCTGTCTTTTGATGTTTGTTGTTGTTCGCATCTCATTGACATCGAAAACTGTGTTTGTTTTTTAAACGTTTGAAATATTATCGATGTTTATGGGTTGCTTTTGATACTGAGGCCCTGAGATAAAAATAGTTCGATAGGTCGTCGATGTTCGCAAAACGTCAAAAAAGCTTTACTTCAAAATGTAAGAGCACTTTTTTCACTGGTTCGAGGTACCGTGGTAACATATCAACTGCTTTTGCTTTACGTCCTTTATTTATGTTGCTTATTGCTTGCGTATGTTTGTCATTTGTCTGTTTAGATCTCAGATTCATTCTATTGGAACTAACGAGGTACGTAGTGACTTTACAGTCAACACGGCTGTCTGCTGTAAACGTTTTTGTTTTCGTTTAAAACAATAGTCAAATTTTACAATTTGTTGATAACCTTTGTTCCGTGTACTGTAGCACCATAGAACTATACATTATGGTGTCTCGACTCTTTTTCTAATTTTTGTTAAATATATACACAAAGAATTATTTATTTTTACAGATCTGGATTAAGAAAATCCAGGAGAATACCCGCCTGAAACTGTATTTAAGTCATCTTCACAAAGGAAAGTATATAATACGGAAACGATCTCCGTCACAGAATGGTAAAGATAGCTAGATTACTTGTGAGCAGCTTCTTCTTGTTCATGGCAAATCCTTGTAGAGTGATTACCGTGACATGATAGCCAGCCGAGTGCCCTACGGTTGTCAACGATGAAGTGCCGGTCATTAAAACTATTTATGGGTGGCCAACATTTAAATGTCTTTTTCGGAGAGACTGTATTTCTGAAAGGATTACGTCAAGTGATCAGCATATCTGGACACTGAAAGTTTGACCTGTCTTTAATTGTCAGCGTTAGACGATTTCCTCAAAGGAAGAAACTAACCCTAATTTGCTTTGCGAGCATGTCAGGAGTTATTTTAAACGGTGCAACATATTTGGTGTCTTTGGAGTTACAAATGCCTAGGACATCAAGTGGGTCGAGATGCAAAAATAGGCAGGTACAGGATGTTGTTAACCTATTGTGTGATGGCTTTACAATTGCCTTAAATTGCGGCAACGCCCTGCATCGCAAGTATTAAGATGGTGAACCTGTTTTCGCATGAGGCATCGCCCAAGTGCTCTTGTTTGCATGGACGAGTACATGAAGAAATCGCTCTTGTAAATTGATTAAAGAAGACAGAGACAGGTTCAGCTAGATATTTCGGTGCAATAATGCAGGATTGTAAATATTATCTTATGTAGAATATATGTGAATAATTGAGGCAGGACTGTGTTTAATATAAAGCGAATTGAAGTGTGTTGTACCTTTTTCTGGTGTTTGCTTGGTGTCAGAAATTTCTTGTAAAGATTGCTTACCATTCCTCTACAGAGAACTATATTTTACAGCAACTTGATTAATTGGACACGTGGATCGTAGAGAATGATTAGAATGTAGTACTTAGAACAAACGAATAACCTGAGGCGTCGAAAGCCCTGCTTGGGCGCGATTAATCGCCTTTAGGCCTCGCAACTGTAGTATTATGTGCTAGTATTATGTGGCATTCTGTGATAAGATAACGAGAAGAATTTGTGACCAAATTGAAATAAGTAGTTACAATCTATCCTAAAATTGTTTAGTATCTTGCGGTTAGTAACACGACCTCGTCTTTCGTTTAATAAAACACGTAACAATTGGATAAAAAGAGACATTTGCTTGTCAAATTTGTATTATCTGTATATAAACTGCTTGCGTGTTTAGGGTTCTGTATTGTGCGTGTTTTCGTGGGAGGAGGGGGAGTGTGTACGGGTTTACGTTATTTTAACCCGATTTTCTTTTCCAAGAGGACGACTACTAATATGAATGTAGAACCGCATATATTTATCAATATATCAACTAAACTACCCAGTACTACCCAGTTTAAACTTATCAGGGTTACTGAAGAATTGGCTAGGGAAAGTAATTGGCATTAACAGCTGCTGTGAGGTTTAGGTTGATGGCTTGGTGAAATGATTGCTGTATTGAAGTTAATACGAACCCATCAAGATATCAATTAATAGGATTAATATTAATTATCGCACCGCAATTCAGTCTATTATGACTGGTTGTTATTCGGAAATACGACCGCAGTGCTGTGAAACGAGTGCAATGTGTAAGGTAATCTTGTTGCGGGAACTAGCAATCCTGAACAAGATACAGAATTTTTTATTGATAGCAGAGTCTGAGCAGGAACTCCAAGAAATAGTCAATCTAGTTAATGCAAGAAGCAAAGACAAAGGATTGAACATGAATGTAAAAAAGACAGACTATGGTAGTGAGAAAGAATGTGCAAGAGACCTGTTCTATAAGAATGTATGTGGATGGAAAACATTTGGAGCAAGTAGAACAGTTCACATACTTGGGCCAACTGATAGCAGCTGACGGGAGATGCGATGAGGAGGTCAAGAGAAGAATGGAAATAGCAAGGACAAGCTTCATGAATATGAAGAGCCTTTTTGGTAGAGCTGGGCTGAAACCAGAAACAAGAAAAAGGCTGCTGAAATGCTACATACCTTCAACACTCCTGTATGGGGCAGAGACCTGGACGCTGAATAAAGAAGCATGCAGCAGAATAGAAGCTTTTGAATGTGGCTTTATAGGAAAATGTTAAAAATAAGTTATGTGGAGCATATTAAGAATGAAGAGGTACTGCAAAGGGCAAAAAAAGTTGTTAGTCAACATTAAGAAGCAGAAATGCAGTTATTTTGGGCATCTTATCAGGAGAGGAGGGTTGCAGAAAAGCTTACTGGAGGGAAAGGTTGAGGGGAAGAGGTGTAGAGGAAGACCAAGAACGACATGGCTGAGCAACATCACGGCATGGATGAAGATGGGTGTGGTGGCATGTACAAATCAAGCCAAGGACCGGAAGAAGTGCCACTTGCTGGCCCCTCATACCCTTGATGGGTGTGCGACCACCAGGTGACAGGTGAAAGGGATGCCGCTAACACTGCAGAGGAACTAAACAAGGTTGAGGTTGTGGATGTGTTGCTACGAGCAATGATCGCCATCTTTTGCCGATGGTTGGCAGGTCATATTTATGTTGCACTAAAGGTCTTGGATAGATAATATCATGCGTTCCATTAAAAATTGTATTCCTCGAGATTTATGGGCATATCGGTCGTCAGGATAATTTTTTTTGAAAGGGTTGGTAAGGAAGGAATCGAGAATTGTTCTCTCTTAAATATACACCGTACTTTCATTTTACTGAATGATTGCTTGTTTTAATTATTTTGATTTTGATTATAGCATGAACCTGTAGTGTTATGTTATATCATATCACATCTGTAGAATAGTAGTGGTCATTTGGAGATGTTATTTAGGAGGTCTGTGATTGAATGATTAAGTCGATAAGACATGATCAGTGAGATATGCAAATTGTTCTGTCGTTTGTTTTGTTTATGGGCCATAGCAATAGGCTTTTATCTCTAGAACCTTATATCGCCGAGGTGAAGCATCCGAATTGGCCAGCAAGAGCTCAACAATGACTTCCGTTTTCATTTTTGACATCCGTTACTCTGGAATTACTGCCTTTTTGCTGGCGTTTCACGGGAAGTTTGTGTGCGAAAAATGCATATTGCCTACTGGCTTCCTGTGGACTTTTTTGTTTAAAGTGTGCGGCCACAGACAACTACCCCCTGTGTGCAACGCATCATCTTTTGCTTATCTGCGAGGAATATAGACAACTTGGCGATGATATTTGCAGGCCATGCTACGCACATCAGCACACCAAGAGGATACGCTACTGCATCATTCCATTCAATGTACACTCATATCTTTTATAAGGAAGTGCTTTATAAGCAAGTCATTACTTAACTAAGAAAGAGGTAGAAAGGTGCCAGCCTCGGCCGAACTTCTTTATAAAAAATTACCATTGTGAATGTGATGTCACGTTTGTCCTAAAAATTATTTTTTTGCTCCGTAAAAACTTGAAAAGGGAACCTTTTGGCAGGTAAATTGCCCTGGAGCTGCCAGTTTGGCTTGGAGGGCCATCCTTTCATACATTACTATGGAGAATGAACCCCCCCCCCCCCAACAGCCACTGATGTCCCTGCACAGAGCTGTGGGTGTAAAGTAACCAGCAATGCAAGCAATTAAGCAGTTAAGATTATTGTAACTCTCTATTCTATGGCATACCTTTTAGACAGATTACAACGGATACAAAATGCTGCTGCACGTATGGTCACGCTGGTTCCTAAATTTGATCATATTGCACTTGTTACGATTGATTTACATTAGTTGCCGGTGAAATATCGAATTATGTACATAATTCGTTTGCTGACATTTAATTGCTTGACAAGAGAGGTACCAACCTATTTCCAAGATATGATTAGATGGTACATATCTAGGAGGACACAGGTATAATAGTGAATTGCTGCTAGATATTCCTTGGTGTTCGTTCTTTTGGATATGCAGGACCAACTTTGTTGAACGATTTGCCATTAGAAGGAAGGAGGGCAAAGGATATAAGAAAGATTAAATCATTGCTTAAAACGCGATTTTCTTAAATAGCTTATAATAATTAACTTTTAAATTTTTTTCCTAATTTTATACAGTCCTTACAATATCGTAGTATAGTTGAGGACTTTACAAATAACTATGTAAACTTTGTAACCCTCATGCTGCGTTAAACTCATGTGCAAGAACGTAACGTTAAAGTATTGTGTCGATGTCAGTATGTGAAGAGTTCGAGGAGCAACTATAACGGCATTCAAATTTTTCGAGGAGCATCTCTAACGGCATTCAAATTTGATCCCACCGTTTCAGGGACAAGTGTAACCCCCTACTGATAGTTATGACTTGGGGGTAATTAAGGTCTGAAAGTGGTGTTAACAAACTTGCATATGCTCTTGAAGACTATTATAACAGCAAAATCATCTTTATAACATCCAATTAAAAGTTTGTTAACAAAAATCCAACAAGAAATTCTAACATGGTTAATGACTGCTTAACCTCTGGCGACTCCTGTAAACACGAATTAACAAAAAACACGTTAGCAAAAAGATTAAAACAGCCTCTGAGCACGTCACTGGCTGAAGTTTTAGATGTGACTCATAACATCTCTATGCGAGTAAAGCATGCTCGTGATTCCTATTCATATGCTTCGCTGTATGTCACAATCAATGAATGGAAGGAAACGACTAGGGCATAGTGTTGTTTTATGAATTTCCATATCAAAGTTTTCTATGGATAAATTCAAGAGGGTCTGTTTGCAACCTTACATCGCAGTGGTTATCCCACTCACTGATAACATTTGGACATTGTTTCAATTATCCAATTTTGGCTACATAATCCAGATGAGCTGCTTTGAATAAAGAGACGTGACAGACGACAACCAAACCACCATCCCAAAATAAACGATACCGTTTGAATTAACCTGATGAACGCTTATTAGAAAGATGATATGCTTGGCTTCATTCTTGCTTTTTTCCCCTATTCACGACAGATTCCCGGTTTTAGCTTGGGAAATGTTACAAAATTGGGGAAAAGGACATGATAACTAATTGAATACTTTCATGTGTTATCGTTATTCAAATTTTCATTAATTTTGCTATTATAGGCTTTTAAGCAGCAATTATACGATTCCATGTCAATAAATTTCGGGTAGAATATTTTATTGCATGTCATGTTATCTTGATTTCTAATGGGAAACAAAAATTAGATTACAAAAGCTGTCATTTGATTTCAGTTGGCAAAATTAAAATATTTTTAAACTTATTGCTAAGAATGGAATAACTGTATGTTTTTAATTTTATGTGCTAGAGAAAATGAAAAAAAAAATTACATATCACATATAAGGAAGAAACGAAAGATTGCTATGGAGAGGATCTTTACTAGCTTGAATGACATCTAGTAAAAAGTTAAATTTATAAAACGGGGCAATAAAATTTTGAAGCAAAGATTCTATCCTGTAATTAGATTACGAGAAAGATACTTTGACACAGATAATGTATTGTCTTTGCTACGAGAGTCAGATCAATCATGCCCATCTTGAGTTGCTAAAGCTAAATATTATTTCAATAGAAATTGCCTCCAAAGACTTTATTGACTAGAGCCACATATAGATCTGTTATACAACTGTGCCATTATTAATTAAGGTTTCTAAATTTGAACTTAGATAATAACAAGCATGTTTGCCTGCTTCAGATAATAACAGGCATGTTTGCCTGCTTTTTGAATGCACATAATGACTGGCAAAAAAGGATTTTATAAACGTTATGGAGAAAAAGAAAAACAGCTAGAGTATGAAGATTCCACTTTACCGAAAAGTTACACATTTTGCTGTCGACATTATTTAAGACTCTGAAAATTTACAGCACTGTGCATAGTTTAAAGCCTGCTAATCAGTAGTGCAGAACAGGGGATCTCAAAGAAACTGTGCCCCCTAGTCATGGTACATTTCTGCAATATTTTATTGTTCTTTGATGCAATTGTTAGCGAGCCCCCTAGAGCTCCATTTGCTTATTCTGTAGCTCTACGTTACTTACTAAGCTTCAGCTCTCTGATTTAAAACAAGTGGATTCTAAAATTTGACACTTTATTCGAAATAAACTTTCAGGTAAATTAACTGCCCCACATCGGTAGTCTGCCGGTAACTCCAATAGGGCAACGGAACCTAAAGCCGGAGGAATGGGCCAAATCGACTGAATCATCATTGAAGTTCTCGCGAATGGTTGTTAATTTTTGGATTTTTGAATCTGACCGTTCTTACGCATGCTGCTTTTGCTAGAGAAATAAGAGAAGATATGCATTGAAAGCCTGCGACGAAATTTGTGTAAGAACTTGTCAAAAAAGACCCAGGTTTTGGTTTGCAGACATCGACGGATGTCGCCCGCATAAGAGCATGCATTCTGTAACAATGAATTGCCGCTTAACCGAACGATGTTTCATCATGCATATTAAATAGGGATAAACGGCTTGACTATCCTTTCTTTGGGTGTAAACAGAAGAGAGATTTATACATCGACGCGTACAAATCATGTGAAATGAAAACAACACACCAGAATCATAACTTTGAATGCGCTCATGATTTTGAAAATCTTATATTTAAATTACAAATATGCATATTGATGAAACTACGAACACCAATAGCACTTGGTTTAATCTCCGGAATCTGAGGAGTCACTGTCTAGTTCCTCTGCTTCTATATCAGGCATCGGAAACCTGAGAATGGCTGCAACTCCTGATAACTGCGCAAGCTCTGTACAGAAGTGAGAAAGACGAAAATCGTGAGAATATAAAATCTTAAGTAGCAAGTGTTAGACTTGACACAAAACAAACAAAGCATATGAGTTTTTACGCAAGGCTCATGAACCTCACAGTGACGTGCAAACCATCTATATACTCTGGCTGTGTGTGACACTCACGTTAATGACTACAATTTTTCCTTGTAGTTCACTCTTCCGAGACCGTTGCAACATTAGCTTCATCGTCGGAGAATGTAGAAGAGTGGCTGGAAGGCCATACCTACTCCGCCTTTATCCACAGAAAACAACTAATTAATCTTGATATTAAAAATTGTTTATAAACATAACGTTTCTAAAAAGTCAAAAGTATTACCAACAGAAAGCGTCAGTTGATCTCTCAAGTGTTAGCATGTATGCTGCTCTTTGTTAACTAGGCTATCAGACTAGAGAGAACCTTTGATATGGATGATGTTCTCAGTCCTACCTCAGGTCAGAAATCACACACGAGCGATAAAAAAGTCTATCGATTTCAAATTTCAACAGAACAAAAATGGATAATTATCGTTCTTTAACACTCGTAATACATTTGTACGCGTACAGTCACAGGAACTATAGCACATTTATTGAAGCCAATGTTGCAAAAGGTAAGAAACCAAAAACTTGCAAATACTACATTTAAATTCTTTCGATTACATGCTTCGTTGATACTTGCAATGCTAAAAACTGCATGTTAAGCTCGCGTTATATTGTGCTTTGGCTGATCGGTTTTAATTTGAACTGTTTATTGCTAAGCTGATTTAAAAATTCAAAAAGTAGTATTGCAAAAAAATTTTAGAACTAGCAAGGTCATCACATCAGTGTTTCACCCACTTTGAAAGGGAGTGGTCCACAACATTTTCGCAAGCACACAAACTTCACCATTCTTTATTGTTCTCGGTATAAATCCCTCCAGTTTCACATGGCCTGAATGTAGCTAATTGTTTGTGTATACTCAATGCCAGTTTGTTAAGGTTAAATTAAGTTTGCAGGGCAAGGCGTATAGTGATTCCTGTTTGTTTGTAACTGATACTTGTACTAGTACTCTTTCACTATTAAACATTGATAAGTCTATCTCAATGGCTGTAACAAAAAATGTAATTTAAGTCTTTAATTGCACTGGCTCGTGTTACAATGGGTTATTAAAATGTCAACATAAAGAAAACCAAAAGACGTACGTTCTCCCGATACATGTAGACTTGAAAATATCCTACGACGATAAAGACATATTCTGATCATTTTAAAGCACAATAAAAGACAACACGCTAGTTATAAGCTACTAACAATTTACGTTCGGATGCACTTCAGCACAACTAAACTTGGAATGCAAGTGTAACGTTGACCATGTATACATTTTTATACAAAAGGCTAAGATAGCAAAGGATAATTGGCACAGTTAGATCGTCCTTTCATCTAAGTGTATTGGAGTCTGTCTACATTAAAACAAGAAAACCAGTACTCTGTAGGCAGAAAGAGTTCGTTTTTTCACTTGGCCTCTTCCAATAATGCTTTGTTTCATTACTTTCTCTTGTTTTTTCCTTTCTTGTTTAAGATTGGCTAATTTTGATTCATGTTTCGTATAAAAAAGGTTGCCGTTACTTTCCTTTCTGACAATTCATACTCTGAAGAGTATCAGACGTAAAAAGCTTTTAAGTATGTTTTTAGCGCAATGTCGCAAACTTTCAAGGCGATTTTCAAGTTTTGCACCACAAAAAGATTGTTCAAGCAATAGAATTCATAACACTGAAAACGTCAAATCCCTTTTATCTGGTGTTGGCAGACAGCAAATTTTTGGATACAAAAGCAACTGCAATTGCTGTAAATAACAAGCAAATCCAACTACTGCATAAATTACAAGATCACCATTTCTTCTTCAAATTCGAATGACTGACAAACTTTATGGGGGCCCACAACTAATCTAGCTCTTGAAGCAAGCGGGATTGTTATCGCTATTTGCACTTTCAAAAATATTACAAACTATTCGCGCAGGGGAAACAAGTCAGCTAGACGCCATTACTGGACTTTCAAAGAATGTTACGTACTTGACATCTCCGTTATTATTTTTCACACTCTCCACCAAAGCAACATATCTGCGTCTCGTATTGAGGTCTGCAGAGCTGTAATGTAAACCAAAACAAACTATAAAGATAAACAACTGAAATGTAGTAGCCCCAGTCTATCTAAGATATACGAGATAATTAGTAATTGTTTGGAAGAAAATCTCCAAACGATGAACTGGTAAGTGATAAAGACAGGCTAAAGATTCCTGATATAGGGTATTTCATGTATGTGAAGTCAGCACAACTTGCGCAAGACATAAATACAAGCAGCTGCTATTTAAGAACTCCATTAACCTCTTATTAGTGGTAAAGATAAAATAATAACTCACATTTGGCTATATTTAAATTTGGGTATGTCACACTAATTCTTTCAAACCATTCACCAATATAATGAAACAATTCAAACTTACAAGAGAAAAATGACGTTTATGCTGCGAACATTTCCCTCGGTATTTGATTGTAAAGTAATTAAACACAATTTTTGTTATTATATTGGGTCTCATTTAATGATTGACCCTTTTCAGGTCATGTAAAAATTATCAATACGATGTAGGCTTGTAGGCTATTTGGAAAAGATAAAAATCTACCAAAACTTCTTAAATGCAGCAAGACTGGCTGCTCTGGTCTATTATAGCCTGAAATTTTCAACTCACCGTTAATTAACGTAATTTTTAAATCGCTTCAATCAAAACATATTACTGTACTTTTCCATACTTGAATGGTGTCTTTGGACATCAATATTGCACCGACTGCATTATCGTAATGCTGATCAGACAGACTCGCTGTTACAAGAAGAATGTAACCAGGTACAATGCACTTTGCAGTAGGTAAAAACGGGCATATGGATATTTAAAAATATTCCCAGCACATTTTTCATATCTTAACAGCGTATTCCACGGGTAGGTAAACTTTAAAATCTTTAACTTACCGAAATAACTCATCTGTAACCAACAAGGTTTCCACAGCAAGGGATTCGTTAGCTTTTTCTACTTGATTTATTCTACAAGAAACAAACACGTCTGTCATTACGTTTTCCAGAGTTTTAGAGAGTACGCCATTCATAAAGTTACTCAAGATAAGAAATCGTACTGAATATCAGTAGATATACTTTCGTTTCGTTTGATATATCACCCACACTGTCTAACTTTGAAAAAAATAAAAACGGTGATTAAATGAACTCGGTAAGAATAAATCATACATGTTGGAAACACGAATGAAAAATCTCAACACGATATCAGGTCTATGGGTAGCACAACCACCAAGGAGACCATCTTAATAAAATAATTTAGCACGGCAAAAGATCTTACCCATAAAAGGCCTTGGCCGGCTCTTCTTGCAAAGTCTTAAAAAAGGTGTCCAACGCTTTCACCTCTCCAGATGCCTACATAAAAAAAGGCCTAGATAAGATTACTCGTGTTAATTAATGATGTCGTAACACACATTGTATACTAAATTAGTAGTTACAGTCATTACGACTAAATTTCGCTAATTTCATGAATGTCTCTTCACTTCATAAAAGCATACAGTTTAACCGGCTCCTTCAAATACCAGACTACGTCTATAAGTACATAGTACTCTAAGTTGTATTCATACTCCTTGTCTGTTGTTGGAAGCGGATGCAAACTTCCAAGTGATCTTCGCCATGCCGTCGTTGTCATCTCATACAAAAACAAGGGAGAAAAGTCAGATTGCTCCAACTACAGGGGGATCAATGTGCTTTCCACCACAGGTACAATTTTCGCTCAAGTGCTCCTGAACAGGTAGACTGGTACCGCCATCGCTGAGGGCCACCTACCAGAAACCCAATGTGACTTCAGAGACAACAGGGGCACCACAGACATGGTGTTCGTCCTCAGGAGCTCCGTGAGGAATGCCGAAAGCAGTACAAAGGTCTGTACGTAACGTTTGAGGACGTCACCAAAGCATTTGACTCAGTAAGCCGAAAGGGATTGTGGACGATATTGGAGCGCCTTGGCTGCCCCCCAAAGTTTACCAGCATGGTTATCCAACTGCACGAAGATCAGCGCGGTCAAATCAGATTGAACAGCGGCCTCTCTGGAACCTTCCCCGTCGTCAGCGGCGTGAAACAGGGTTATGTCGTGGTATCGACTCTGTTCAGCATCTTTTTCAGCATGATGCTTAAACATGCCACTGAAGACCTTGACGTTAACGATGCTGTGTAAA
Organism: Chironex yamaguchii; assembly: GCA_024741275.1. Lineage (NCBI taxonomy): Eukaryota > Metazoa > Cnidaria > Cubozoa > Chirodropida > Chirodropidae > Chironex > Chironex yamaguchii. Next base: position 4,873 of record JANTCA010034366.1, on the reverse strand, counting down.
TCAGCTACCCACATTGATGGCACTCGGTTTAACCTCAGAAGGCCTACAGAAATACGTTTGAGCATCTGTTCACCGACGACGCTGCCCTCGTTGCCCAAACTGAGAGAGTTACTAACATCCTGCTTTGTAGTGGCTGCTCAGCAATTCGCAATTGAGGTCAGCTTGAGGAAGAAATAAGTCTTCCATAAGCCTGCACCCCGAGAAGAGTACTGCCCAGCTCACACCACCAACGGCAAGATTGAGCTGAAAGCAATTCACCAGTTCACTTACCTGGGCTGTACCATTACATCGGATGCCAAGATCGACGTGGAAAAAGACAACGGACTGGCCAAAGCAAGTAGAGTAGAGTCTGGAACAGCAAGCATATAAAGAAGGTCTCTAAAACTGACTTCTATAGAGCTTTTGTACTTACCACCACCCTGTTCGGCTCTGAGTCATGGGCAACCTACCGCCACTACATACGACTCCTCCAGCGCTGTCTCCACACCATCCTCAACAATCATGGGAGTGACTTCATCAAAAGCGTTGAGGTCCTCGAACAGGCTAAAATCACCTGCACTAAGTCCATGTTGTTTAAGTCACAGCTAAGCTGGGCAGGACACGTCGCCAGAATGGGGACCATCGCATGTCCAAGATAGTCTCGTAAGGTGAACTGTCCACCGACCACCGTGACATAGGTTCGAAAAAAACCGTTATGAATACCCACTCAAGAAGTCCGTCGGTACCTGCCACATTGACCCCTGTCAGTGATCCATTCTTGCCGCTGACCATCAGGCCCAGCGTTTTACCGCGCACCAGGCCATCTCCACCTTCAAGGACTCCCGCAGGGCCGACGTGAAGAAGAAACGCCGCAGATAGGACCGGGAAACGCGGCAGCCAGACCAGACCAGACCTTTAACTACAATCGTCGCGAGAGGACTTGCCTGTCCCGCATCAGCCTAGCCAGCCACCAGCGTCCCAGCAGTTGACGTGCCCAGCCCCCTTTATAAATCTTCATTCGCGAAGTCAAGCCAAGACTCTAAGCTGTTATCAAAAGTTACGATGCAACAACCAGAATTTAAACCAAAGAGCCAAGAAAAGAACTCCTTTTCTGTTAGCTACCGCTATTGCCCACACAAGCTCGGTGCTGTTAGTGATACGTGCAACTTCTGTCTTAGTTTTGTTGCCGCAAAAATATGAGGAAGATAGCTGTAAATTTGTTTAAATTTTGCACGCAAGAGATACCTGAAGCCATCACCTTTTCTCTTCCATTTTTTGTTATTTTATGATCTGCATTTGTACATTTACTCGGACAAATAAGACAGGCGAATTCAAGAGTTACCATAAACCACTCGCGAAGCGCAAAACTCCGGCAAGCTGTATGGTCTAAACACTCCCGGATCCAGACGGTAATCCGGATCAACACCAAAAATTTACTCTTCCTTCCTGGTAACACGTCAGACCTTCTACGGAAATGTCTTAAAAATCCATACGTAACTTTTTGAGTGATGCTGCTGACAGACAAACAGGCAAACTAACACCAACAGAAACATAACATCGACCTTGAAGGAGGTAATAATGCGCGGGCCACTCGGCATCGACGACACCCGTCCATTCGTAGGCCAGGTGCAGGCATTCATAAATTTCTTCTCAACATCGTGTTAAGATCCTATCTGCGGTTTACACTGCAATTTGAAACTTCAAGAAACAATTTGCAGTCCTTGAACACGAGTGATTAATCAAGTGTTCTCAACTCGAACAAGACCGGCAGCCAGGATCTCGCCATACCCGTTTTCCCTCACATGGTTTTGGTCGACCTGGGGCTTATCATCTACTGGAATTGCCGAAGGAGCCGCGAGGCAAACTTAACCCAAGGACCTCTTGATTAAAATGCCGACACCTTACCTAGCCGGCCAACTTGCCCAAATACTAACAGAGTACACGAGAGGCAATTTTACTGAGAAATTTATCAGTGGTGTCCGCTAGTACTATTTTTGAGTTGAATGTTTTCTTGAATTGCCATAGCGTAATATCTATATACCACGTCTTTAAACCTACAATTTTCCTTCTTCGCGTAGCATAACACCTCAGTTTAGCCATAACTTTGCAAGTGCCGTTGAATCTTAATAACTCCGACGCATCGATCCAAAATAAGGAGTCCGTGAGTATCTCGGTTCTCGTGAAGGAGAAAGCCATGGTGGACAAGAAAGTCCTTGTGAGACACAGCTAGGCAACCTTGTATGAAGCAAAGTTAAGTCGGTCATTGCAAATATTCGTCCATGGACAGGCCACACTGGATGCATGTTAAGCTCTTGTATTTCAAGTCAAGCCGTGTTCTCTTATGAAAGATTAATTCAGTATTTGCAATCTTCCTTAGTACAAAAATAGTCTTTTGTAAACCAATTCAACTACTCCCACTCAGAAATACAAAACAAACGCCCAATTGTCAAAACTAACGAAATAAGACCCATTTAATATCAGTAATTATAGAAAGAATAGCTGACGATGATGATGCTGCTGATTGCTGACCATACCTTCGTATCCGACAACCTCGTCGCTATAGCAGGATCTGCTAGGACCTCTGAAAAAACGACCAACAACAAAAAAGTTATGAAACAGACTGCACTGGAGCAAGAAGAAGCAAAGCAATAAGAAGAAACTACAACTCGTAAGTTTATGTAACGGTTTAAATGGTCGACATACAGAGGCAATGCACCACTATTTACTTAATATGGCGTTAAGCACCACCATTTGTGTCTTCCCTGCAAAATGTGACAAACATATTGTTAGGTTAAAGCAGGGGTGTCCAAACATTTTGCAAAGAGGGCAACATTTGGTCAAATAAAAAAAATATGTCGGCCGGCCATTCAGTCTGACATTCCCACTACCATTGCAATTGTAAATTACCATGTAAATAAGTAACAATGTCACACTGCTGTCTGCAGCAAGGTCGACAGTCCAAATGACAATCAGTTGTTGATTGCATTACCAGGAAAGTTAAAGGTTAAAATGACCATAATTCAAATGCAAACGGACTATTATATAAAACTTGACTAAATTTTTCCACAAACGTATCTTTCCGATTTTGTTTTAACAAATCGCATCCCAGTGAATTTGGACAGAGATTAATATAGTCAAGTTAAATGACAGAATTTTGACAAATTCTGGTTTGATCATCACAAAAATCATTCACCTCTGAAAAATAGAAAAATATAGTGCATTAATGTGAAGATTTACCATTTTAGAAATGGGCTAAAACATTTCATGGCGGTAAAATTATACACTGGATTGACAAGACGAGATGGTAACCATCGTTGTACTACCGTCTGGTGAAATACAGAATCACTGCTTTGGTGTGCGTATTGTTTACTGCGGGAAACTGTGCGGGGAGGGGGGAATGTTATAGCTTTTACGGCACGATGCTTCGGGACGGTGGAATTTGCAGACGAGCCGGATTTGGTCCGGGGGACGCGACTTTGGCCATGCCTGTGTTAAAGGGAGCTCTTCCTTATCGTAAGTCCTTCAAAAGCCGTGTAAAGGTAGAAAATTCAACCACTCAAAACGTTGCGAATATGTCCTCCTTGAGATACACACTTGCGATGAACTCTCTCTTTTTAACATGTCAGACCATAAAGGTAACTGGATTACCGCACAAAGGTCGAATATTACCTACCTCTTAGAGAATGCTTAAACCCAGACGAGGAATGTGCCTGCAAGGTAATATTTTAAGGAATATGATTAACTAAATACCAGGATTTGCAAGTTGTTAAGTTACGTCTAGGATGTAGGATATCAGTGTGCGTTATTTGACGAAGGAAACTCTGGTTGTCGAGTTACATCAGACAAACATCACTCGAGTCTTCTGCAAAGGGAGCAAATGTGTGACATGAATACACATGAACAATTTTGACGAGTGCACAGTAAATTTGTATTTATTTTGTCGACAGAGTACCTGTCCAAACAATCAGACCCCATACTCGTCTTCATTTAAAAATCATGTAATACTTGACTGACTTTGAAAATATTTTAAGTATGCAACCGCGCAATTACTAGTCAAAGGACATAATAAATAACCCAAAAATCAAATTGTTTTAAGGAAGTTTTAAAATTTCCGTTTCCAAAAGCACTATCACCTGGAAAAAAACTGTCATGAATGTAAGTTCCTAATGAAGGTACAACCAACGGAAACATATTAAGACTCTCGTCCACAACTACAATAGCCAAGCCAATACAAGCTAGGGACGAAACAATGTAACGGAAATGCACTGCAAGTTTCAAAATAAAATAAGAAACAGTAGGCAATGTACATGACCCAAATATCCTACCAGACGTCGAAAGGACACACAGAAACGAATAAAAAGGGGAGTTATAAGTAAGATGCTGCTTGAGATGTGTAAGTAGAAGATAACATGTCAAATCTTGGTATCTGGGACGAACTTGGCTACGATGGTCAACGCATAGCGGGAAGAATATAAAAAGTATTTCTAGAGGAGTCTAAAGCGTTAAGGTTAAAACAAGTCGAGGTGGTTAAGCACCTAATTGCATCTATGGAGTAGGAGTCAATAACCAATGAACCCGTAAGCCGACCGCTTACGGTGACATTTTTTCATACGGTTAGCCTGTGTTTATTTCCCGATCGAGTTAAGGAGCCCTCCATGTTTCTACTCCTTGAACATCTCTCTGCATCGTAATTGTTCTTACTATATGAAAAGTGATCGCGTACTCTATGGAAGAAGAGTTAACGAGGAGATATAACGTCAAAACGCTTGAAGACAGATTAATGCCTGAATATCCCTGCGCGGAAAGAAATAATGGCATACAGTCATAGCAGAGTCAGCCACTGTTCTTTCTGCAATAAATACATGTTAACCTCAAGTTACAGAATGTAATGAAA
>JANTCA010034355.1:0-20807 GCA_024741275.1 Chironex yamaguchii | reverse complement strand
TAAAATGTTTGGTTGTTTCTTGGTAAGGTCTGAATGATAAGAATTGTAAATTGTTTGGTTGTTTCTTGGTACCCCATGTAAACCTCCATACCTCGTTGATTACTTGCTACAGAAACTGCCAACTTTGACTTTCCATTTACTATTTGCCAAGGGAGTTCTTGTCTTGGCCAATTTGATACTTCTTCACATTTTTCACTTGGATACATAGAGTTTCTTGCTGCAAGCAACAGTCGTAACCATTTAGGTGATTTTTGAAATCCGTCACAGCAGTCAAAATAAATTTTGAAGTTGAGTTGAAGGAAGTCGGTCATTATTACAACCTAGTTGTGAAACATGGCAAGTAATGTTGAGCAAAAAGAGCAAAGCCATGGAAATGTATTTGGAGAAAAGAAGAAAGGTGCAGCTGACAAGTTTTGAGGAAGACGTAGATGTAGGACAGTGAGCCAGCAAAAGAAGATGTGTTGAAGAAGTTGTTTCTAAAAGTAAATCAGAATCGGATTACAGCAACAAATTTTCCTGTGATGAAGAACAGTTGATGCAGTAATATAGTATTTCATTGGCTAATGAAAACAATATTTTCCTGTTTTTGAAGTCACATTTAGTAGTCCAAACATATGTTTATTTTCACTTATGCTTTAAAGCATCTGTGAACCAGTTTTATGTATTATACAAAATCACACATCTGACACCCAATGAGGAGGGTGAATTATCACCAACCTACTCAAATTCTTATGGCCATGCCTGAGAAGAAGACAGCTGAACGTAACAGCTTGGATTTAATTTCATGAGGTGCAGGATTAAGAAGATGGCCGCAACTGATGTTAGTATGTGGGCTGAGATAGCCTTGGCTATACATGAAAACAAACAGAAATTGGGTGAAAACAACAAGTGATTAAAAGAACTAAAGCATTCTACTTCATGAAGCAAATTAAAACATTTGCATGACAACTTGACAGACATTGTTAAAACTGAGCCTACAGGACTACAATATACATAAATATACATATATACATACTATATATATATATAGTATCTCAATAGACATAGTGCTTTCATATAGATTTGTCAAGAGTGGAGCATTGCCACAATAGCTGCACTACATCTAAGACTCAAAAGCCAACACTCAAACCTCCATGCAATCATGGCACAAAGGTTTGGCGAAGGACATTTAAAGGACATTATATATAAATATAATCACATCTGGTAAAGAAACTAAAACAACATTATTTTCAATGGCTTTCAAGTCTTGGAAACGTGCATTTTGGTATATCCTTCACCTCCCCTAATTGTGTTTACCCAAGGAAAGCATTTGCAAGTTTGCTGTCTACATTAATGACTCTACTCTTTGGCCATACTTCAATAAGTCAACATCCTCACTCCAATTCAAAAATCTTACAAACACAACAGAAATAATGTTTGTCACCATTTGCAAAGGACGGCAATGAAAAAAAATTATTTACAATAAAGTTTACGATAAAGTTTACAATAAAGTTTATCTTTATAATGCAACTATGAAATTGACCACGCATAATTCTTGTTGGGGAAGTCAGAAGAACAACAAATAAGGCAAGCTCCCAGTTATCTTAAAAGCCAGAAAAGACAAGAGTGTAATTTTGTATGAATAAAAATGACTAAATTGCCACTCAAAAAAGTAACCCTTTGGATCAACAATCAAATACAATGTCATGTTCAATTGTTTGAAGAAATCAAAGAAGAAAATTCTGAAAGTCATCTCAATTAATTGAAAAAAATTCACGAGAAAAGCTCTCAATGCAGCAGTAAACAAGGTGCAGCCAGTATTAGCAATGGATAGAAAAGAAATTAAGAGATGCCAACAAAAATATCGATTTAAAACATAGCATAATTTGCACTTGCAAAGATCCTCAACATTGCAAACTTGAAAAAGGAGGTATGCTCAATGGTTTACTTGAACAGACCTAAACTACCTTTGCTACTACTTTCAAACTATGAGAGTAAAAAGGACCAATCCTGAGACAGTTTTATAAATGGAATGGACACAAGACAAAAAAAAACATTAAACAACATCGACAACAAAATTTTAGTAGCAAATGCAGTAAAGAAAGAGTAAATGCAGACAGGAGCTTTATCATGACATGAGTCGTAAGCTTTTTATGAGCAAGAGTAAGACTAATGTTTCTTGAATACTAGAATGAAAAAGAAAACATTTCTACCAATTGTTCCAGTTTGTGCTGACAGAGCAGCCCAGGCATTTCCTATTACCAATTTACAACATGTATTGGGAACATTTTGAGAAATCTCCCTTTTTTGAGGAATTTTCTTTTACAGGATGATTACAACACAAAAATCTCCATCAGATACCTAATTTAGTTTTCACTTAATCCCAAAGTTAGAGGTCACCAAGAATACAATTTTTCCACTTCTTCTAGTCATCTGCATCATGTTAAGGGAAAAGGGGAAGAAGATTACAAAACAGAAAAGAAATACAAGATATAAAAAGTAATGGAACTAGCATGGGAGGCAGAGATCAATATCAAACAGAGTAGGAGGGTAGAGGGCAGATCTACACATGGTAACTAAAAGCTTCTTTAATTTTGAGCTAAACAGGCAGACTGGAGAGAATTCAAGAAGAACAAGTAACCACCAGAGAAATTCTGATGGTAACTGTAAATGTCTCAAAATATGAGAGTAAATATTAGTCAACAAATTCTCTCTAACACCAGTTTAAAATGACAGAACAGGTACCACAACCTGGACAAGGAAATTTGTAGATTACGTCACTAGCCAAATTTGTTTAGGATGGGATGCTTCATGCTCAACACTCTGCTAACTTGAAAAGAAGTAAACACTATGAGTAGGTCAAAATCCTTACATTATGACTTAATCAAGTATCTGTGCCTTCTGTAGTAGTAATAAGAAAAAGACTTGACTGTTACTAACACAGTAGATGGTGACCATAACATCAAGTTAAACATATCAAATCCCAAAAACTTGATTACAAATAAAATAGCTGAATTCTTGTCTTTATTGCTTGTTTTTGTAAATGATCATGGCAAAAGAGAACTGTAGTAGTGTGGTATATTCTCTGAAAGAAACAAAGTATGAGTATTGTGACAATAAACACATTGCATAAAAAAGAAAAATAATTCAACAAGGAGGTAAAATGTTTTGAAGACACTTCTTTCATCATTCATCATCATAATTTAATGTTACAAGGATATGCACATGTATATATTTTAATAGAAAAAAATCTTGAACAATCTTGAAAAAAATCCCAAGAACCCTAATCAAATTTTTCAGTGAAAGAAACGAATATGAAAACAGTCTCAGGAATATAATACATAGGAGGACCTCTGTAATATTTCACACCTATAAAGACACAATACACTGCAAAGGAAATGTGCCAAACCAAGTAATGAACAGAAGAGACCTGAGGCACTTTTCACTCATCCTAAATGAGCTAGACCGAGGGTTTTCTGACACAAATGTTGGAGTACTGGCAGCTATGCATTCTTTGCATGCTTGCAAAGAACCCTAACGAACATTGATTATGGGAGTAGCTTACCTCTGGCACAGAACTTCAAGCACTGTGCTGTTATTGACAGACAGACAGACAGACAGACACTTAAGACTGAATTTCAACAAGCAAGTGACCCAATCTGGAAGGCTGATTGACTTTGAACTTTGTATAAACTAGGGAAGATATCACTGTAGAAAGAAGTTTCAGCACAAAAGCAAAATTTTATCATTCACTTGAAAATTGTTGAATTTATCTGTAGCAAATGACTGCATGCCCCTCAATAAATAAACAATCTTTTAAGATCTCTAGATTTGGTGAGCAGCCTTGACCACTGGGTGCAGTAAAATAAAACAGCTAATATGGCAAAGCTAATAGGATAATTGTTGAACTCATTCAATTAGATATTCCCTGGGATTACAGAAATGGACCTGAAGAAGAACCTGAGCAGAGTTCTTTTCATTCCCCTGGTACCTCTCAACAAAATGGGGTAGTGTTTGTGATCGAGTCCAAGTTAGTCTCATAAGCATATGCTTGCTCACAACCATGTCTGGTCGTTTGGCTGTTACTGACATTGCTCGGATTGCCCCTTCACCTTTGCTGCAGTGTATGTACCCACTAATTGCTCTGGCCCCAAGAAAGGGACACTTTACTGTGAACTTCAGTCCGATTTGGACACTTTACTATGTAGGGTATTAGCCAGAGATTTGAAAGCTGAAACTGAAAAAATGCTGCATGGACTACAGTTCTCAGTAAGCACAGCTTCCACCTGGCTGCAGCTGTGTGGATGCAATAATGACTCTGTTAATAATCAACTTTTGAGTACAACCAAGCAACAATTCCTGTCTTAATTGCTAAAACAGCTTTTGATAGTTGTTATCATGAAAGCTTGAGGCAAATTATATCAGAGGACAGTCTAAAAAGTGTGATTGTAAAAATTATCAAGACCATGTAGGCTCAGCTGCATCTGGGTGTACCAGGTATTAATGGACACTATTGGTATGATTGCTGAAGTTAGGCAGATTTGTTTGCTCTCACCATTGTTGTTCAATTGTCTAATTTACTGAGTTTTCAGGACACTGATGTTACCTGATGATGACATCCTGCACCTGAAAGCAGATGACAAACTTTCTGACATTGAATGTCCTGGTGATGCTACTCTGCTTCCGGTCCCTGAATTGATCAATCAAAATGGTTTGCTGACCATGCAGTTGACATGCAGCATGATATGGTGCCCACTCTATGATATAAATCCCATCCACTTGCATAACCTGATGGTGAAAATCTGGATGCATTGATCTCTACCACAGGACCTCAAAAAATGGTGTTATGGTACCTGTTTTCTTATGGTACCTGTAAGGGTCAGAACAATCTTCTACTATCTCACCTGCCAGCAGCTGCTCAACCCCAGGATACCTCCCAGACTTCCAACCTGGTCTCAACCTCAAGGATAATATCTTTTTTGGGGATTGCACACAGCCCCTCTGGTATTTGGGGCAACCCGATGCCAGAGGCACCCACCTCTTAGACCTCATCAACAACTCCAACCATGTCATCATTAACACCAACACCACCACCCTGCTCCCCACCAACGACAACCCATCTTCACCAGAGATCACCTTGGGATCAGCTTCACTCTTGAGCTTAACAAACTGGATCACCAAAACAGCTCTCAACTCAGACCACCTCCCCATCATCATCACTCTTCACACTACCCACCATCCTCAAACCACCACTAGAAGAACTTTCAACAATCTCAAGAAAGCAAATTGGGAAGAATACAAAGAGGAAACAGAATACATCTTCCAAAACACTCCCTCGCTATGGATGCACAACAGGGTGAGAAGATCTTCAGCGAAACCCTCATCAAAACTGGCTCCCACCACATCCCATCAAGCTGCCGCAATAAGAAAAACATCCATCTCACTCCAGAAGCCAAGCAACTTCAAAAAGAAATTGACACCAACCCCACTTCCAACCCGCTACAACAGCTCACCAAGTTCCTTACCAAATGGAAATAAACCATGTGGCAAAACTTCATCTCATCCATCAACTACAAGACAGACTCCATCAAACTCTGGAGGACCAGCAAAGCCATCGACAACAAATCCTTCACCCCAACCAACCCAACAATAAACTGCAATGGCAAAGACCTCATGGAACCCAACCTCATCACCAACTTCCTCAACAAACAACTCACCTCGATCCTGCCCAACTCCTCCCACCTAGAAAACAGAATACTCACTCATCAAATCAAGAAATTTCCCCTCCTGAGCCTACTGCAGTTCACCTCCCTCCCAGTGGCAGAAGCCATAAAAAAAGCAAACAACTCAAAAGCTTTTGGTACAGACATCCTGATAAGCTTCCACCCCAAGCACCTCAGCAACAATGGAATCACCATTCACACCACCCTCTTCAACCTCGCAATAGTCACCTGCAAGATCCTCTCTATATGGAAAACCTCCACCATCATCCAACTCGCAAAACCTGGAGAAGATCCGTCCACTTCCTACAGACCAATCTCACTCCTCTGCCTGGCCATAAAAGTCCACAAAGCCTTGCAGCTTCCCTCCCTCAATGAGCACCTCTGCTACAACAGCATAAACACAGTTTCCATCCCCTGAACTCCACAACATCAGCCCTCCTCCACTTCTGCACTGCCATCACCAATGGAAGAAAGAAAACAGAAGAAAATTGTACAATAGTCACCACCCTCGACCTCTCCAAAGCTTTCGATTGCAGCTCTCACCATTCCCTCCTCCAAAATATAGCCTCCACCACCCTGGATCTCCCCCTCACCAGGTGGCTCTCCGACTATGTCCATGAACACAAGAGTAAAACCCTATTGAGAAGCGTATTCTCAAAGGCTAGAGAGGTCCACACAGGGGTGCCCCAAGGGTCAGTGATCGCTCTGACCCTTTAGATCACCAACCTGCCAACCCCACCTGAAAACATCAAGATTACCTCCTATGCTGATGACATCAAAATCTATACCTCTGGCACCAACATCCCAACAATGGAACAAAATCTCACTCTTTATCTCAACAGACTTAAAAACCACCTTCAAAATCTTTCCCTCGTCCTGTCTCCAGAAAAATCCATGATCACCCTCTTCACCTCCACACCAACCAATCCAACTACCACCCAAGAGTAAGCATAGACAACACTATCCTTCCCCTCAACAAGATATCCTGGGTGTCATCTTTGGCATCCACTTCAACTTCAAGACCCACATCACAACAGCCAATGACAAAGCCGCCCAGAGAACAACAGTCTCAAAGCCCTTATAGAAACTACATGGGGTCAGGACAAGGAGTCCCTTGTCATGTCCTACAAAGCTTTTATCTGCCCCATTATCACCTATGCTACTCCCATCTGGGCACCCCAAGTCTACGACATCAACATGCAAAAGTTACAAAGAACTCAAAACACAATATTCACACTCAAATTGTGGAGCAAACCCGACACAGACAGGGCCCCAACCCCCTTCTCAACAACATTCCCCCAGACATCCATCCATCCGAACAACAGCTCAATTTCAGGGCCAGGAACATCCTGGCCAACTCTGCTCCAGCTACAGCAGCTGCACAAAATCTTACCTTAACAGCTTGGACCCAACAGTCCCGGACATCTACAGGTCCGAAATGCAACAGGAAGCCCCACAACATCCTGCACCTCTTCTCCTGGCCCCAAGACCCAACTCAACTCACAATCCAGGACCTGTGGATGAAATCCATGGATGTTGCAGCCTACCCTCATCTACATCAGCAATGACAACAACAACTAATTATAGTGGCAGCATACTTCTATCAATTACAGGCAAAGTTCTGACCATGAATATGCAGTCCAGGCTTACTGCCCAACAAGAAAGCTCACAGAGAGAGCAGCAAGCCAGATTTAGGTGAAAAAGAGGCTGCAGTGACCAGATGTTCACCAGCATATTAAGCAATGACTCCTATGGAAATGCCATGTTCACAGTGTTTTCATTGAAATCCTCCAGGACATGTATAGTTCAGGCAGGTCAAATGTTAAAACCAATGTGAGTTATTGCGATACTTCCCCAATTATAACCAGCATTAGACAGGGTTCTGTGTTAAACTGAATTATATTGAAATCAATCCTCCCAGAAAAAGGCATTTTCTGCAATACTGCAGACAGTGCTGGAAGCTGCTTATGCTGATGGCATTCCCATTCTTCAAGAGGGCGAGGTATCATGTCAGGCCAGGCTTAATGCTGCATTACTGGGACGTTGCATTATGCCAGCTGAAATGAAAATCATCTAATTCTACCAGGACAATCACCTTGTTTTGTCAGTCAATGGTGAACAAATTGAGGTTACATACCACCACCAGTGGTGAAATAACTGCTAACATCCATAAATCCTTTGCAGGTTTCAGCTTGATGAAAAGACACATCATTGACTGTCTCTCTAGCTGAAAGTTTGCAACATTTCTGTCAAATCAATCCTACTGTAATGAACAAGTTTGTGCCGACATTCAAGCAATGATGCAACCTGCCTCCTGTGGAGTCCTGTCCAGAATCTGGTCCCACATAGAAATCAAGTCTCAAACCACATGCAAAAGTATCTCACTTGTCTAAAAAACTTAGTGAAAACTGATAGCCCTCACAGACAAAATATTAAACAACTGTGGCACCCATTCTGTTCTCATTTGCATTTTTTTATTCTAATCAAGTGGAAAGTCCATGTTTTAGACTTGTAAGTGTATAGAATACCCAGCATACCAACTATTAAGGCTCTGCTTATGGTCACAAATAACTAATGTTCTGTCTTGGTAAAACACCAGCAGTGGGATGAATCTGCAATATGACATTTGTAATAACACCAAAGAGTTACTTACGGCACTAAAGACAATAAAGAAGACTTAAGGTACAATTTACCATCTTAAAGTTGCCAGACTTCATTGTTGCTTAAACACTCACTTAAAAAACTCAATGTTATTTGGTCTTGAGCTCAGAGAAACATACAACAAACATCTTAAGCTAGACTATCAAGTACTTCGATAATACTACTCACACTACTCACCCTACTAAATCTTAGTCTATTGAACTTATGTTAATGATTTGCCTGCTATTTCTGTCTTTTACCACACACTTTTCTTCCAATTGTATCAGGTTGTAAAGTTTACTTAGAACAAGGTATCTATTCTTAGTTTTTATGATTTCGAGTGTCCTCCTTGAATGAAGTAAAGGAATGCTATCCCCTTTGCTTGCAGACTTCTGGCTTCCCATCACAATCTATTATTACAGGGCATAACTGATTCCAGACTTCCTTCTGAGAAGCACGGACTATCGCTTGTATGTTTTCGAGCTTACCATATGCTTTGCAACTAATAACAACTGCTATACAGAAAGGAAATGGCTCAGATATTCTCAATTAGTTTCAGACTTTCACCATTGATTTAAGTCTACTAGGTTTGCCAAACACTTCAGATTTCATAAAAGTATGTTCTGAGATTCAAATATTTATGATTTCTGTTCTGTCAACTTCGTCAATAGATATGTAGTTGTCAGAGCTGTCATCAAAGCTCAACCACAGGAGGCCAGTTTCATATTTCCTGATAAGTGCAAAGAATTTAATTTTTCAAATTTCTTAGCAGTTTCACATCCAGTACTGGATACTCCTTACATTTTTGCCTACCAGAGTGTTCATTTCGTTCTAAAGAACTTCCTTCCTTATTGACTTATATGAGCAGCTGTTAACATGACATGTTAAAAGTATTTAAAGATAACATCGCTATAAGCTTTAAAACAAATACACAACCTCACCTCCCCTTGTTTGCTTTGTATATTCCTTATGTGTGAGTCTAACAATCTATTTAGTATGTGGTAATTCATACATGCTGTCTAATATTGAAATCTTCTCATCATCTATTCATAAGGGTTTGGTTTGACAATTCTAAAAGTATTTTCTTTTAAGTATTTGGTTGTCCACTCATCTTTGTGATAAGTAATTATAACCCGTAGTAAACCCGTTATTGTTGTATTTTGCCAAATCACGCCATATAAGTACGCTCACCAAAAATGGCTTCTAAATCCTTAAAGCCAATGTGCTTGTATAAGGGATTCTCAAAGTATCCAATGGCAAAACTTTGAGTGCCATTCTCAGATTAGAAACCGAAGAGTAAAAGCGTGTTTTGGATGTTTCTAGCCTTCTTATTTCAGGATTCTAATGTCAATGTCGCTTTAATTTGTATGCAAGTGTTCCTGAATACAAGTTTTGGCGAGGTTGACCTCGAAACCCCAAGATCACATGCCATATGGGCAAAATTTAGAACGGGAACTGTCATGGACTGCACAATGATAATTAATAAGTGGATATCAGAAACTTACCTCGAGCATCGTTGGAAGGATCTGGCTGAATTCTACTTTTTATGAAGTCAGCGAGAAAAATAGTGCTTTCACAGTACAGTGTCAGTGAACGAGTTTTTAGGAGTTTTGCTAAAATCCCACAACTGTCGGGTAAATGCCGATGGCCATCAAAAATCCGAGAGTTTCTAGCATAGTTTAGGTCATGACTTTGAAGCCTTAAAAACAACGAAGCAATTTCTCAGTGGTCAGAATTAAAAAATACCAAAACCAACCATTTCAACAGTAGGGTTTATCCTGTTGACCACAATGTAAAAATGAATGAAAGAAATTGATGTAACGGGCACCAAACTAGTTTTCGTCACGCTCAACACTAAAACTAGAAGTAACAGCTTGATAAAAGTGCGTCCATAGTTGTCAAAACTCATTTACAGCATTGCACCACGATAAGGAAAATCAAACAAAGTATTTGCAATTACAACGGGACTTTTTGGTAAATCAACACTTAAAAAATCAACTTTCCATTGCGCCAGTCTGCAGAGCATGGCAGAACTCGACGAGATCTCGCGCGAGGACAAATTTTCGCCTGATTTTCTGGGGTGCAGCTGGGGTCCTCTAATGACAATTTTGTCCTGTGTGAAAGGGAGATAATTTGCAAGATAGAAACCACGACAAAATTTAACATACTCATACACTGCAGTTACCACACTCTGCAGACTGGCCATTGATTATAGTAATAGAAAACATTTTTGCTTTATGATTCATACCGGAGACTCTAGTTATATATATAAACTTGTATTATGTAAAAAAACAAAGCTGCCGGGGACATAGCTTTAATTTGCGTAAGTGAAAAGGGCACCCACCCATTACAGTGCATTGGCCTTTTGGCAAGCTCAATAAACTCCTTTATCCTGTGGTAGCCAAAATCTTCGAAAAACCACTGCTGCTTTAA
Source organism: Chironex yamaguchii (assembly GCA_024741275.1). Lineage (NCBI taxonomy): Eukaryota > Metazoa > Cnidaria > Cubozoa > Chirodropida > Chirodropidae > Chironex > Chironex yamaguchii. The sequence continues at coordinate 10,032 of JANTCA010034355.1, read as the reverse complement.
GAAACACTTTTGCTTGCTACTTCCATGATTCATACTAGCAAAATTGTGAAATTGTTAGTTGCTTTATGCAACCAAAGGTATTCGTAGCTAAACCTTGTCAAATCAACTAAGGCTACTGTCACCGTATGTTGTTTTATATTTTGCGAATTCTTATCTTGCTATGATACTACCTTACAATGCATTTTATAACAATTTCCATCTTCCAGTAGATTTGAACAGTAATCGAGCCTACCCTTAAACTTACTTTTCATGGCTCGTTATCACTCACCCTTCATCTGAAGATAACACTCATTGCGCATGAAATACATGAAAGTGGCAAAAGACTGGAAATTAAGTAAGTCTGTCTTCATTGCGCTGCCGAAAAACCAGGTGCAACATAATGTGAGCTCCGCAGAACCATCAGCCTCATGAGCCACATATCAAAACTTATACTCACCACACTCGTAAATCGTATGAGGAATGCAATGCGTGCTGAAACATCAGTGTTACAGTGCATTTTCATTAAAGAATAAAGGAACTCGTAATGCAATTTCTATGATCAGAACTTTACCAGAAAGAGCAATACAACATCAACAAGATATCTATCTATGATTTATTGATTGCTCAAAAGCGTTCGACCATGTTCGGCATGAAGGTGTTATCTATTATTAATTGTTTTAAACTTTTACCTTTTAATATTGTACTCCATTTTACATAAACTCTAGAAATAAAAAATTTAATTGATTTGTAAAAGTAGGTTAGGTAGATCTACTAGATAGCAGGTCCACATTAGCCACCGCTGCCGTAGTTTATAAACTGCTCAAACAAATAACTTATGTATGTATGTATGTATGCATGCATGTATGTGTGTATGTATGTATGTAAGTCCTTTCTGAGATGTTATAAGATCTAGAAATTTACCAGAAAGACCTGCGATTACTTAGAAACTTGCATTGGAAGCAGACTGCAGCTGTGAGAGTAGACGGTGATGTTGATAGATGGAAGCCTATCCAAAGCGTGGTAAGACAAGGGTGTGTTGTATCGTCAGACTTGTTTAAGCTATATAGTGAGAAAATACTGCAACATCTAGATACGAGTGAAGCTGGTATGTTGGTTTGTGGTCAGCATATCAACTGCATCAGGTATTATAACGATAAAGTACATATTGCCACTAGTGAAGAAGATCTCCAACACCTTTTAGATATAGTAGTACAAGAATGATCAGAGAGAGGATTAGACATAGATGTAAAGAAAATGATGTACATGGTTATATCTGAGAAGGAAATTATGCTTGACTGTAACAGCAAAGTCAAAAATGAATAGTTTAAACAAGTCTCTAAATTACGGTACCTTGGGTCATGAAAATCTCAGGCCAAGCAAGTGTTTATGAAAATAGACAAAATATTGCGTAAACAATCTATGAAATTTGAGACTAGGTACAGAATTATACGCTTGTATGTTTTGTCGGTTACGGCATATGGTAGTGAGACATGGACATTCTCAAAGAAGATCAGTAAGGCAATTAATTGTTTTGAAACATGGTGTGTTCTTCGTATTTCAGGAATAATATGAAAAGATCACATGACAATTCAAAAAGTTTGGAGACGAGGTAGAACTGAGCAGGGAACTTTGATACGATTTATAGCTAAACAACAGATGATGTTTATACGACATATTTATCGTGCTAATGGGTTGGAAAATTTAATACTTACAGAACCTTTACAAACAAACAGGGGCAACAGAAACTACGTTTAATGGACAATCTCGTGAAATGGACTAACTTGAGTAAACCAGAACTTGTTAGGAAGATAGAAAGGAATGGAGGACCTTCGTCGCCAACGCCACATGGCACGGCCAATGGATTGATTCATTCATTTGCAGTGCTTACAGGGGACTTCTATACCAATGCATCTCACCATCTAGCCACAGCTCGCATCAGTCTCACCGCTAATCTTTTTGGAAAAAAAAGAAACATCATACCAAATCCTGTCGAGGTAAGGAAAGTAAAAAAGCACCTGAAGGATGTTCTTCTTTCCAATGCATATCAGTTTACGGACATCAAGAGGGTCCTGAGTAAGACAGCTGAAACCAAATAGAAAGAAGAAAAAGGAAATCTGAAACGGATTTGCCTCCCCTACATCACAAATACCATTGAAAAAATCAAAACAATTCTCAGGCGCCACAACATTCAATGTTCCCTTTACATAGATTCCATCTTAAGAACAATGCTGACAAAAGCCAAGGACCCAGTACCAATCACTGAAAAGAATAATATAGTGTATAAGCTATAATGTAAAGACTGCCCTACCAGCAATATTGGGGAGTCCATGAGTTCTTTAGGACAAAGAGAACAAGAACACAGAAGAAGAAGAAGCAGAAGAGCTGTAGAAAAGAGTGACGCCAAAAGCCATGAACTAATTGATCAATGCTAGAAAAATGATCACACATTCGATTGACAAAACAAGAAAATTCGAAAAAAAAGACCTGCACTTAAATCAAGAAGATAAAAGAAACCATCCGCTCTCTTCATACAGCAATCACATAAACAATATATTCTATACGCTTCCAACAAAATGGCTGTTTGCGCTAGAAAATGGAACAAAACAAACACAAAATGTTTTGGCACAATCTCCGAGAACATCTCGACCCATGTCACCAGGTCCGCAGATGGAGGCATAAATATATCAACGGTCTCATTTCCAGTAGCCTGACGATGGGAGAAGGATCTTTTGGAACTTAGCTAAGGAAAGTTTACGACTCATGATGTGATACACTTTAAACTAGAAATAGTCTTTACTTAAATGCCCCACACCACTTTGCAACAACGAAATAGTATGACTACACTGCTGATATTGTTCATCAGCCTTAATCCATACCAGTTGTCATGGCTACGTTTCAAGGATAACAGACCATATTTGCATCTTGTGATGGTTTTCTTTTATATTACAAAACCAATCTCAAGTAGTTCAGAATGGCCTTGATATATAGTGATGTCACCCATGACGATAATTTCTTAACAGGCATATTTCTTAATCTAACAATTGCATAGTTAGTTACTTGCCTATTGAAGAACATAGACGACGAAAACGTTTTGTGTGATCTGCCTATATTTCACACGGGCTACAATACAGCCCCACGAGGTGTGCAACAATTACCTTTCGTTATTTCTCATGACTACAAAAGCTTGGCCTAGGGTTCTTTTTAAGGTGAAACACTCAAGAGATGATAAGACGAAGATTTGAAATCATAATAGTACAGATGACGTTATATAGTATGGGTAAGATTTCTTAGAAAGATAAATCCAATCGAAAATATCGCCTTTGAAAATCATAATTATGGTATTTACATTGTATGTATTTATTATAGAAGTGATATCAATAAAGATTTTGATATAGGTAGTGATCGTCAAATGCCCTCGCAGTGCTTTAGCAGTACACAGCTTGGATGCCTAGACTGAGGACAGTAATGACTATGTCTCTTGGAAAGCTTAAGGCGCTTACAAAAGGGAACATAGAGAAACCTATTTAAGAACAGGTTTTTCGTCTTTTGTCCGGGGACCTTATATATTACCTTATATATTTCGGTCATATATTTCGTTTGCATTACACATTCGTTTGCCCTAAGGACAATCTAGAAATAAATAGTTTGCTGTTTCTGGTGCTTGCCCATCTTTTGTAGATTACTTGTACTGTGCGATATTCAGGCTGTGTAAGCGGATATTCAAGGGCACGGCATTTATACAGTAATTTCCAAAAGAGGGGTTAAACCTGCCTGTGACTCGAATAGTGATACAGTAGTGCATATAACTGGTGAATTTGAAGATTTTCGCCAAATTTTACAAGTAGGCCAAAGTTTTGCTCCAAGACGTGCTTGCAAATATATTTGATTTTAATGATTGATTTAATTTTTAAATTAAATGCGTCATTTAGGGAAATTTGTAGGGCTTCGTGTTGCTGAGACTTGTTGCGATTGCCAGAGAAAATTTTGCATTATTTTGCGTTTTAGTAACGGGTTTACAACGCTGGGGATTGAGATGAAAGGATTCTGTGATAGTGCTCGGTGACACATTTCGTATCCTCTTTAACTAATTGAGAGTTGGCAAAGGAGGGTAAAATACCAGGACAGAAGTCATTGCAGATATTTAAGATCGCATTGGCATTCAACAACATTTTATAGAATAAAGCTTACCTTCGTGTCGAATCTTTGTGTTTCCAAATAGATTTTCGTTTAGAACTTGTACAATGCTTACAGATTCTAAGAGAAACCTTAATTAGAGACCTCGTATTTTGAGCGTACTGCAATAAAACGTTAATGATTTTACCACGTTTATAACCTGAGATTTCAAAGAAATTGCTTGAAACCATAGTTAGCCCTCCTGCGTTGATGGAGTATATGAAATGAATTCTTTTTCCACTTGTTATCCGTATTTTTATCAAGTTACTCTACTACCCAACAAGGAAGAATAGCATTAGATTTAAGTTCACGATTTACCACCATCCATTCACTTATCTTTTAAGAAAGGTGAAAGATATTTTTTAACCTTCTGGCTTTTACCAGCAAAGAAACATGGAATATATCTTTTTGAGTACATGTGGCGGTGAAAGAAAAATATTTGCGGTGTACCAGAGAGAACCCGTTGTTAATAGCCTAATTACGATGGCGTATCCTTGGAGGGATGCGTGTCTCGCTGACCATAACATGTCTTAAAATTCTATACTAATACGATCCAATTTCTCGTTGACCATACCTGATCCAAGGGATGAACCTAAGATACTGACTTCAGATAAGCACCAAGGGACATCCTAAAGCTTATCAGTGCGACGTTTGCTTGAGCCCAGGAACAAACCGTGGCATTTAGCAAAGTTGATATTTGCTCAAGATCTGCCTTCGTAGAGCTGTAAAGCTTCTAAAACGTTTGCAAGGCTAGTAGCTGGATGTAGATTGTAGTATCATCAGTATACTGACTGAGTTTTATCTCGTGAGCATTTACGGTGGTGGCTTAAATTTCATGAGTTTCGTCAATGAGCATGATTAAAAATTCGGAACTCTTGACAATAAGCATGGGGGACAATGGATAAACAATTCAGCAATAATTAGAACAGGATCTCTGTAAGGTTAGCCTCCAAGTAATTATCGCTCATTGTAAACAAACTGTTGTTTTTAAATATTGAACCGTATTGTACTTAGTATTCCATGAATACACGCACAGTAATTAAGCAAAGGATTGTTCTCTTCGTCTTAAAATATGTGTATTTGACAACACCGTAACTATAGCTTTGTTACAAGTCTGCCGATATGCATGTCAAATTTATTATAGAGATGTATAAAGAAGACCTCCATGATATCCTTTTTAACTAGGCATGAGCTTGCATAGTTGAGCAAGCTGGGAGATTTCGAGAAGGATTTGTTTTTCGTTGGGTTAAAGTATGAAAGTCTGTCTAAAATAGCTGGAAAAATGGTTCAAGTTCAAGGCTCAGACCCTTAGGTGTTTGGTGAGACAGCATTGTGTGTTTACTTCTGATAGCTGTTGCTTTGCATCTAGTATCTCCTTCTTTTACACAAAGTCCCACATAAGCATAACAAGCTATTGTTAATCGCCTTGAAAATTTGTGACATTGCGCTAAAATCATACTTAAAAGCATTTTTCGTCTGACACTCTTCAGAGTATGAATCGTCAGAAAGGAAAGTATATGTATATGGCAACCTATTTATACGAAACATGTTGCACAACTAGTCATTCCTAGACAAGAAAGGAAACAAAAAAGAGAAAATGAAGAAAGAAAACATTATTGGAACAGTCCAAGTGAAAAAATGAACTCTTTCTGCCTATACAGTACTGGTTTTCTTGTTTTAATGTAGACAGATTCTAATACTGATGCTTTGCATCTAGTTTCTATCTTTTTCATTGCAAATAGTCCCACATAACCATAACAAGCTATTGTTATTTGCTAGTGGTTAAATTCAAACTTGCTGTAGCCGTTCACATTTCAAATTCTAGCCAACCCTTTTGCCACAAACAGGTTTCACGTTTTTTGTATTCAAGAGGTCATCAAAATTTGTATTTTTCTTAAATTGTACTACTGTGATCCCACAGACTATCTTGCTAAAGATAGGGACACTTCTTAATTGTTGGCAACAACATTAGCCTGTCACGTCAGTCCACTTCGTTACTACAAGGAATAAAGTTTCATTTAAGATAATTGTAAAGAACGAGGAAGAGGTGAACGCTCTAAAAATTCATCTTCACAGTTACTTTCGAAGCCAATGAATTTAAGGTTAAGTCAAAAGCCTAAGAGCCACATCGAGACAGCAGTTTAGATTACCCTCATTGATACCTGCATAGGCGCATTAGCTCAAGTAGGAAATGAGGAATTTTATGCCTTCTTTGGGGAATTTGGCCAGGTTATGGTACCTTGTAAATACAACAAGTGGCACGACACTGACGTTTTCAACAGAAAGAAATCACTGCTGCCCTGTTCGGCAGGGTCACTTGTTGTAGCGAAAACTACATAAGGATATAGATTTCTCGGTTTCCCACTAGGATGCAAATCTGTCTCCTGTGACGACTGCTCGCTGCCTGTACTGCCGTCACTACCACTCCGGTTATCAAAGTTATTCCATCTTTTGATCTGCTAATGGTAACATCCAAATCTGTCATGTCTGACTGTTTCCTGGTCGACAGATCGCCCCAAGCAGCATGAGTGTTACCCTACGGCATAAAATGTTATTGAAGAGAAAGAGATATTAGAAGAATGTCAGAAGGAAGTTAAAATAAAGTCAAAGAAAGATACATCATTGTTGATTGTACCGGAAGAAAGCAACTGTCGTATATCAAGAGTTATTGATTGTACGAGGTTTAATAGTTGGACAAGACTGACTATAGTTATAGCATTGGCGCTGAAGTTTATTAAGCAATTGAAGAAGTCGGTTGTTATTTCAGTGGTTGTACCGGAAGAAAGCAAATGTCGTATATCAAGAGTTATTGATTGTACGAGGTTTAATAGTTGGACAAGACTGACTATAGTTATAGCATTGGCGCTGAAGTTTATTAAGCAATTGAAGAAGTCGGTTGTTATTTCAGTGGTTGTTGCGGAAGATTTTTTACCAGCTGAGAAGTCGTGTATCAAGGATGTGCAGGAAGAATAGAAGGAACAGAAATATTATTACCCGAGGTTACCGGGGCACCTGGGATTGTTTGTAGATACTGGTATTGTTAGATACAGAGGGAGAACTAGCAGATCTAGTCTACCGTTCACCTCAAAGTTTCCAGCACTGTTGCCAAGGGATCATTACATTACTAAGCACAGTCATCTCAACGTGTTTCATAGTGGCATCAAGGACACGCTTACGGAACTACGTTTGCTTGTTTACTTGCTCATTAAGCCATGCAGTTTGCCTTGCCAGATTTGTGGTAGCAGATTTGTTATCAGCAGCCTTAATTCGATGTCTAAGAAAATTTATTGCCAGAAGAGGTTTAGCAAGAAAGTTACATCTGATTATGTTAAGAATGCAAATAAGGAAATTGGCAAAATCTTGAAGTTCGCGGAGGTTCAGAGGTTCGTCGCACACAGTCATAGCAAAAGTGGAAGGGACAATAAATTCATGACCATTAACATATCTCAACTCTGAGGGTTTTGTAGACTCCTTAGGGCATTTTTGGCAATACTGGAGTCACGAATATCTGCTGAGTTTAAGAGAATAACCATCATTCCAGAGAGACAAATGAAAAAAGAAGAGACATTGAATCTGGAGACATAGTTATTGTTAAAGATGGAAATAGTTTCAGAGAAGAGTGAAAGTAGGAGTTGTGTAGAAGTTGATTCCCGGTGAAGAGAAAGAAATCAAAGGTGCTTAAGTCAGAGCTGTAAACAGAAAAGGAACACTTACAAGACTAAGAAGACCAACCCAGTCATAGTACCCTATTGAGGTAAATTGCAACAAATCAGGTAAAAACATCCATCCGTTACTTGTTGATGAAGAGAATGATAGAGCTATGACTGTGTAGAAGCCTGATAGACCCCCCTAAAAGGTTAGCAGCACAAAATGCGGACTTGTTGCCTAGGCTTACTGTAGTCAGACCTGAATTGATCCAGGGGGCGTGTAAGAAGAAGTGTCATTTATAATGACCCCTGGGTTTTATGCTTGTTTACTTTATGACATGCATGCTTTCATAGAGGATTGTGGGAGTATTGGGAGGTATTCGAGCCTAAAGTCTGAGAAAAACAGGCAAGTTGAATCTGGAGAGTTTAAAGCAAAATTAATTGATAAATTCTTACAATATTGGAGCCTTTTATAATAAATTCGTTGATTGAAATATTTACAGTCCTGTATTACTTGGATATAATGAAGTTCAATACCGGTATATTTCTTTTTATTTGTACGAACTTTGAGCCTAGACATCTAACGAAATCTAATGGAGAGCTTACACTCCTAAAATGGAATTTTTATGCAGTAATTCTTAGCATTCGTGCTTGCATTCAACGCACCCTCTTTTAACGGTAATTTAAAAAGTCCTTTACAACCCTGTTCTAACTTGCGGTCATTTCTTGCTGCTACACTCCTTCCTGTTACCTAATTTGAGGCTGTGAGCCTTTTTTAACCATGTTGTTTCATACTACCAATATGGAGTTATTTCTTCTAAAAGGTAAGGACGCGGATATTGTTTGCACTAATTCTACTTAGTAAATACAGTTTTTAGAATTGCCGTTGATCAGGTTTCGCAAGGAATTATGGTGATTTCCCAACGTAGCTCCATTTAAATTGGGCAACAAATATCTTATTACACACATGGTAACTTTTAAAGCCATTTATCGATCATAGTATCTTCTTTCAATGTCCTGTATAAACGAATAAGTTAGCTTTAAAGGGTAAGCATTTTGAAATTCTTATAATTACAGTGTGATAAACTGGTAGATAGGACAAGAAGCGAATCATTTCTTGCTACTACACAGTATCTCTGTTCAGGTGACAAGGTGTACTTCCCAGTTACAAGAGGAAAGGAATATCAATGCAAGTATTGTATGTTTTCTAAGGCTTAAATAATTGTCGGCGCCTCGTTGTTGCCATCTGTTTAGATTTTAGTCTCATATATTTAATGAAACAGTTTTCTTATGCATTGTGACGTGTTCTCCAGGGGCCAATCATTCCATACGGCTTCAATTATTATTGGCACCAAGTGTCTACTCACAAAAATGCCAGATTTTGATATCATTTGATTTTCTGCCTTGTTATTCTAGGACACCTATTGAATACATTCTGTGAAAATTAATAGAGGGCCGGACGTTTTAGAGGTTACTTTAATCGAGTGAAAATTGAAATTAGTACTTTAAGAGGTAAGCAATTTTAGAAGCTTACCGCTTACGTTGTTCCTATTCCTAACCAGAGCAAAGAGTAGATAATTTCCTGATACTGAACAGTATCTCCTTTATAGAGTATCTCGCCCTTATACCTGGATATGCGTAAGAATATAATAACAATTATTGTCAGTTTGGTAAAGTCTATATGGTTAGTGACGCCTTGCTAATAAGCCGTAAGTATTTCAATGCATGTTACTACACAGAGTCACTAGGATGTGTTGCCTTATAACTCATATTTACATTGCAAAGGAAAGTTCCATTCACAGCAACTAAATGTTTACTCGTCCATTTTAAGATACACACTAGACTCATTGCAAATAATAGAAATTGGCAGGGCAAAGAGTAAGATGGCAGTGGCAAGAGTAAGCTGGCAGTAGTAAGAGTGAGAAGACAGTGAAAAGAGTATAATGGCAGTGGAAAGAGTGAGGCGAAAGTGGAAAGAGTAAGACGACAGTGGAAAGAGTAAGACGGCAGTGAAAAGAGCAAGCTGGCAGAGAAAGAGTAAGACTGGAGTGGAAAGAGTAAGACCGCAGTTGCAAGAGTACGACGGCAGTGGAAAGAGTAAGACGGCAGTAGTAAGAGTAACTCGACAGTGGAAAGAGTAAGACGACAGTGAAAACAGCAAGCCGGCAGAGAAAGAGTAAGACTGGAGTGGAAAGAGTAAGACCGCAGTTGCAAGAGTACGACGGCAGTGGAA
>JANTCA010034344.1:4892-15762 GCA_024741275.1 Chironex yamaguchii | reverse complement strand
AGCAATGTACGAGAAGTGATACCTCGTGACATATACAGATGACTTCTCAGAAGGACCAAAGCTTGTTTCTTGAGACACTTTGAACAAACGTTAAGAGCTGAAAGAGACTGTCACAAAGAAAGCTGGTCAGAGCATCAAGAGTTTAAGGACTGATTATGGAAGCGAGTAAATATTCACTAAGTTCATAGTTGTAAATCAAAACATGTTTTGACACAAAAAATCAACACCACATTCATCTTAATAGAACAGAGTATCTGAACATATGAACTAAGCACTAGCGTATGACCATTTGAGACTTCGTAAGGGATACTAGACTGCCTGTCTGCTGAATCAAACTTGGGCACCTGTGAAAGGAGAAACGCCTCATGAATACTGGTATTGAGGAAGAACACATTTTTCTAACTTGTGAGTCTTTATATGTGAGCTTATGCTCCCATTCCTCCAGCACGTTAGAGCAACTTTAAGACGAAAGTAGAAAAAGCTCAATTTTATATATTGTTGTAGCCTGACAGACAGTGAGACCAAAAAATGACGATTTATTAAGATATCATCTTCAATAAAGAAAACTGTAGCAAATTTTTGAGTAACCTCAGACTCTTTCCTGATGTCATAAGAGCAATCAGTTGGACCGGCCAGTGGCAGTTAACAGTTACCTTATAAACGTCAGGAGCACAATACATTGCATTACATTCAAATACACATGACGCAATATGGCTGCCTGCTCTGATGATGGCCTTGGGATCCATCCGAGTTGATTAATGAAGAAATCGAAGGTATGATTTTGAAATCAGAGAATCCAGTCAGACATAAATGGACGAAACAAAGAGATAAATGATACCACTTTTTCCAGGAAAAAAAATGAGGATGGCACAATTGAACTGCATTATGCTCCGGCTCATGACATGATTGCCGATACCAAACCTCTGGCAAAAAACACATTAATATTCAATCTCCATAGTTGCTCGAGTACTTGTTTGCTATATACGTTTTCTGGCTTGTTCATTATGTCGGAGGCGGCGAAACAGGGGGACTGCATCAGGTTAGCCCCGCTGCTTTTTGTCAGGGATGTTATGGAATGTTTGTGGATTTGATTGAGACAAGTTGTTTTGAACTAGACGTATTTTGTAGTAGAGATTCCAATATTTTTTCCACATTTAAACTACTGTTGTTCTTTGTAAACCAAGTTTTCTCTGTGCTTTTGGAGGTTTATTTTTATTCGACGTTTTGCTTATTCTGCAAAATTGACCTAAAGGAGTCTCAGCTGCAGTCCTAGGCAGCCTCCCCTCCTTTGCAATTCGCTCCCCATCCTTGTATGCTTATCACTACTGCCAATTAAGAAAGAGTGCTGTGATAGTGACCATCAATACCATACATTCTCCTTGGATTCTCCTTGGATTTTCATTGGATTTTCATTGGATTCTCCTTGGATCCTCATTGGATTCTCCTTGGATTCTCCTTGGGTTCTCATTGGATTCTCATTGGATTCTCATTGGATTCTCCTTGGGTTCTCATTGGATTCTTATAGTTCATGGCCTATAGTTCATCGATTCATCGAAAACTCATTGCTATCGTGTAAGTACGTATGCATGGAAACTGTCAGTGCCAACAAGCACTCTATTCGGTATTAAAGGCAGCTTACTGATATATTCACTTGATATGGCAAATCTAGATTGTTTACTTTACTGCTGTTTCAGTTTTAATCCACTCCTCGTCTTTTGAAACGACCATTCTTCTATTGTTTGCTATCATTATGTTTTACAAGACATTTGTTATATTGCCTTTCTTCTTCTTTCAGTATTCTTCTTCTTTCAGTATAATATTTTTTCATTGTTACTCAATTAGTTTCAAATTACGTCTTTCCACTGTTTGCTTATTTTATCTTTGTCCATTCCATGCTATACAATCATATTTTTGTTTACCTTATTTTAGTGCTTTTATATTTCCATCCATTCTATTCTATGCCATTATGATGTATTCTTTCTTGTTCAGCTTTACACTACAGCTCTCTATTGTTTCTATCTTTGTCCGTTTCACCATTCTCCCTCCTTTGTCGCTTTATTGATATCATTTGAGTTCTTCATAGTCCAAGGTCTTTCCATATTATCTTCTCCATCACACTCAATTTATTAATTACCTACCCTATCATTTATAATTTAAAAATTATATAAATATACACTTGATTGAAAATTCTTCTCCACTTATGCTTTAATATATTCTATTTTATATTCTATACTATTACATTCTTTTTTATGCTCTTAAATTCCATATCTAATGACCTCATACTTCGGTCAACTGTTTTCAACCATCGACGTATGTCATGTGATGATCTCAGCATTAAAAGTTCTATCTATAAACTCACTAATATTAGAAGACGTCTCAATTGCTTATAGATTGAGGCATACTGTTGTTTGCATTTCAATTATACTTTACTAACTTTGCTGTGGAGACATCTTTCCGGTACAAAAAACCGCCAACTCGCATGCTGTTGCTTTATAAAATCATCTTGTACCCCCAACTTGAGTTAAGTCTTTTGATGTAAAATGTGTTGTATTTTCTGATGAAAAAAATGCCGCTGCCACTACCGGCAACGTTAGGTATACGTGTAAAGTAGCCTTGAAATTGTGTTTATACCGATAATACTACTTGGTATTGATCATTGTTGACTGTATTTGGCCATAAGAAGAAAGCCTATACAGACATGACAGCCACGACTGTATACTAAATTCATTGACAGCAAGGGATGTGATCCATGTATACAAACGACACAAAATGCTCTCAATTTAAATTAAGGCCAAATTACAAACCTGATCCTATCTTTAGTAAATTACTTTTCTTCGCAGGAGACAAATATTTTAGCCATTTGCACACACACTAAGACAGTTTCTGCTAATGTCTTCCTTTTTAGATCTCCAATTTCTTAACAAGCAAAGGATTGAGACTACATTACCACTGATCTGAAGAACGCGCAGCACACGCTCTCATGCGTCTGCGCGGGAAAATCATTAAAATTCCATCACCTTCACCTCATTTTGCTTTTCAAGCCTTCGAGGCTTAGGAAACTTCAGACCAACACAGAACACATGCTACATCAAATTATCAAATATGCGTGAATGTGCTTTCGAGTCGAGAGGTCTGTTTTGAAGAGATTATTACAACCACAGCATACAACTCTACAGTCTGCATGAGGCATACTTCTTGACGTACAATGGCATCTTTCCTACTCCGGCATCCTTATTCCAGATGGCAAAAATGAAACACAGAAACGATCATCCATTCCCCGAGGTTCTTTTCTTGTACACAAATCTTATTCACAAGATCTAGGCTGTTAATCTTTTGCCAAGCTGGTTTTTAAGTCTTCAGAGCCTTCCTTTTTCCGACATTTCGTTCCATCTTTTACTGTAGGCTGTCTAGTGGTCATATTCCAGCTCGTGGGAAAAACTCGATCTTTTGTTTTGGCTCACAATGGAAGGTAAATTTGTGGAAACATATCAGCAATCTACTTATAGCTCTTTGTTCTGTAACAATTGTGTGGCACGCGCAAGACAATCCTTGAATATTAGGCGATTGCCTCCCTTACGGTTTAACCAATCACAGCAAAGCATTCCCACGGGGTCTCAGTCGATATGCTTACCCCCGTCTTGGTGAAATTCTGTGGTTCACACGACCGACATGAGAAAGTTTACGGTCTTGCAACTAATGTTACAGTCAAAGGCGGGCTGTCTGCCGTATATGGTCAACAGCGAAGAGGGGGGCGCTGAAAAACCATCTTAACATGCTTCATCTTGGCTAGCATCTGGCCTTGTTATGGGCAACAACAGCGAATGGAGAATGTACCAGGCTGCTTCTTCATTTGACAAAACTTAAGGATTCTGCAGAGTTAGTTTTAACAACGTGTATTTCCATGTATTTTTAGGACGCAGTTGCTTTCAAGGTTTAGAGCTATTATCACTTATTCCAAGACCGGACATTAAAAAGAAGTTTTCTACCTGGGACGCGAGGTAGGCAACAATGGAGCCAGAGCAAGGTCCAGGTACCCAGCAGAAAAAGGTAAGTGCCGACTGGCACAGGGCGCCTATTATAAGCCGCATTCTTTGTTACTACATTCTAAGCAGGTCTAACGTATTCCATAAATAGTAGGAAATTGTAGGTCTGAATGTGACTGTGAAAAATATGATCTGAAATCTGCTTGCGTCAAGAACTGGTTAGACATTAACTGACAAAAATTCTATTTCATTTGCACGAGTGTATGAATCCTCAACTTTTGGAGTTTTTGCACTGCCAGGAATGTAGGCATCTACTGATATAAAGTTAAGTAACATTTGCACTTGTGTAGGAATGTGCTCAGTTACTATCGTCATTTATTACACTCTGTACTTTTTTTTATTTTTTTCAGTCTAATAAACCTCAAATGGAAAAGAAACGACGAGAGCGAATAAACAACAGTCTTAATGAACTGAAATCCCTTATTCTCGGCGCCATGAAAAAAGATGTAAGTGTTTCTCTTCCCGCACGATAATTTTGATAAAAATTTAATATAATAATAAATTTCACTTGGCCTACTCTTGAAGCTAAAGAAAACTATTGATTTTGTCCTGTTGAGCTATGTTTCAACGCTTTCTTGTAAGGTGTATTTCCGGTGTTAAAAACCCTCATGACTCCTGTCATTAATACGATCGTAAATTTTTTTGACTTTTGTTACATGATTCAATTTCAAGTGATGCAAAATAGCCACGAATTTGCAAGGCATCTACTTCAGGCATCCATTTTCGCATCTTCATGGCCGAGTAGCCACTCCTTAGACAATATTTAAGCATGGGAGGATGTTTAATTGATACAATATGTCTGTCGTTTGAATTGTCAGCTCTTCCTAGGAAAATGTCACCCATTAACAGCTAATAATTGTATCGATTGAAGTCCACTCAAGTACCACATGACAGGCAGGGCTATACATGATATACCCCCTATCTGTTACGTTATTTAAGGGATGAAATCGAGTTACATTGGTAGCATATGCTCCCTTTTATTTCATTTGGAACTAATTAACAACTGTTGCTTCTCAAAATATGGTAATTTCATCTTCTACACATTTTGTAGTTTTGATCGTACGATATACCTCCTTCTTTGGCTGAAATTTCCTGATATTGTTCAAAAGGGTTTGCAAAAGACAGTTTTTTGTTAAGGAAAGTGATAGTCAAGAGATAGGTGAATGACATAAGTCGCATGAAAGCAAACATGTTCATATTCTCGTCTTATTCTCTGTTAGTTCACGCCAGTTCTCATCATGTTATGTTTGTTCTGCTAAAGTTGGGGCGCTTTTCAGTGAAGTGGGTGGTCTTCAACAGATTTTAGAGTTGAAATGGAAAACCGTGTATTTCAGTGAGGTTTCATGTCGAAGCAATGGTAGACAAGGAGTATAGGTATGTATGTTTCTTAATACTGCTGTTTTATACCTCATAAATATCGTCATTTTCCAATTTAGGCAAGTTACTATTCAAAGCTGGAAAAAGCTGACATCTTGGAGATGGCCGTGGAACATGTACGCACTTTACAGAAGCAATTACGCGCATGTGAGTGATACTTTTGATCTGTAGTTCATTTAATGACGTCTTTCTGTTTTTTTGAACGTAAGTTGCCTCACAAGGTCGTCTATGTCGGCAGCGTGCCTACTGTGCCTTGATATGAGGCAACAGCAGTGAATTTAGAGTTTCTGACAAACGAGAATACATCGGGATCCTATTTAAGGCTGATGCATGATAATGTCTATGGCTTCTTCATTATATTCTGTTTGTTCTCAAATATTTCATATGGACTATTTCATTTTGAAATGAGTGCAGGGTTGCTATTTCTCTTCTCACAGTGTTGGGGGCGGTGTTTGATACAGAAAAGGTTTTGTTTATAAGCAAAACATCTTTTTGCTGCTTCTGTTATCTCGCTGTCAGGTTTTGAGGGGCTGTTTGTGTAGCTTAAAAAATCACTTTATTTTCTGACAGGTCAACTTAAGCTTATTTTCATGATCACCCAAAGGGTATTCCTATGACTTAAGATTGTAGCGTACAATGAGTCGTTTTGATGTCTAAGAAATTTTGAAAATTCTGTGAAATCTAAAGGATGGTTATTAGCTCAACGAGGACTACTTGATTGTGAAATGTCGTTTAGTTGAAGCTGAAGAGAGAAACGATATTGAATATGTGTCCTACTTTCAATATGCTCAAAATGAGCCACTGCTAAAAAGCATTCGAAGTTATCTCTCTAGATATGAAAATATATGAAGTAGATGTAACCTACTAAAAATAGTTTCCATGTTTGGAAGGTGTTACGAATGTGTTTCCATTTGAGCGTGGAAGTTATTTTTTTACTTTCCAGCGCAAACGAAACGTATCTTCCTTTATTAGTTTGCGAAATATTTTAATGTCGTTAGAAATTTAACTTAAAACATAACCGTTAAAGTAAGCGACAGTTCACAGGCGGGATTTGCACGCATTTTTGTTTAAAAGTGTAAGCTTGTATCGTACATTTATAACAGATAAGCTAAAAAGAAACGATAGCATAGCATGAATATTAGTAATGGCTTGATTCTGACTCGATTGTTGGTAGATTTTCATTCACAATTGCAATTAAGGCTCTTGATTTAAGAACTAATTAAAATATTGCAACAAAAATGTTGAGGGATTTAACGCGGCTTGTCTGTGAGAAGATGGAGGGTCAATGTGGTTGCTGATTGGTGAAGTAGCAAGGAATAGCCAGGTTTAATGGGAAAAAGTGAACTATGAAAATGCAGGTTAAGTCATAGGGCGGTGATCAGGTAAGAGAAAGAATGGATAGGATTAAAAGAGTGGGACAAAAGTAAGGAGTGTGAGAGGATCGAAAAGTAGGAGATGGGTTCAGAAATGTCGAGAGGATCGAAAAGTAGGAGATGGGTTCAGAAATGTCGAGAGGATCGAAAAGTAGGGGAGGGGTTGAGAAGTGTTGAGAGGATTTGAAACCAGGAGAGAGTTTTAATAGTTTCGAGACGATGACAAATTAGGAGAGAGGTTGAGAAGCGTTGAGAATATCGAAAAAAGTATGGACATATATATGACCAAAGAAGGCAAAGAAATTGAAGGGCATTGGTGGATTTTTACATTAAACGATATGCCAGCTATGTGATTGGATGAGCAATGGAGCAATAGAGAAAGCCAGTGTTATAACTCTGTGGCAGGTATGTTGATGCTCGACAGTGGATATGTTGGTGGCATCGCCAATCAATTTCAACGTAGGGTTATCTGAATATGGTATTAGTGTCGTCCTCTACAAACAAGACTTCAAAAATACAATTTCAAAACATGCCCTAACGATATAGACGAAACTGACAAGAAGTAGGAGAAATGGACTGAGATTACCTGCTACGCATCAATCAACCTGTACAATTGTCGCTCTTGCCGTCTGTCTACTTGTATTAACTTGGTGTTGTTGCGAAAAGTCTCACATTACTGATCCTGATTTAGGAAGACGGCAGATTCGGATGATGGCGAACATGTCCAGGCATGTCATAAACTCTCGTTTTTTAATTTAAATCATTTCTTTATTCCTTTGTTCGTAATCAAATTGAGTTAAAAATACATTGCACTCAAAGTACACTTACGTCAACTGCATAACTTAACACTTCTGGGATACAATCTCAAAATTCCCGTTGATTTCTTAATTCGAAGAGGCAATTAGATCAAACTTTTACCAAAAGAATAATTCGTCGAGTTTGTATTCTACAAACCGAATTTGCCTCATTGGCCATGTGTCTGGTTATTATTGTTTCCTGGACTAATGATCATAATATTTCGTTGTATAGAAGTCTGATAAGCTAGTAACTGCTCTTATTAAACATGACTAGCTCATTCATCAAAGAATTTTAAAATCTGTACGGTAAACTCTTCGTCAACTCTGCAGTCCAGTCTAAATTCTTTTCATTTTAAACAATAGACTATTGTTTCCTTGTCAATCTAACAAAGCCTGGGCCTCAAAACCTTGAAAATGATCTTGATAATTTTTGCCTACTTGGTTTAATACAACCAATGTCATTCAAAACTACTGCAGTGGAAGCAAAAGAAATAGCAACAGGAGAAGTAGGAGAGGGGGAGGAGGAAGAACAACAAGCGAAAGAAGCATAAGTAGTAAAACAATAGGAGGAAGAAGAAATACCATTCATAGTAGAAGATAAGTGGAAGAAGAAAGTTAGAGGCAGCTATAGGAGTAAAAGTAGAGGAGACAACCAGAAAAAGAGTAGGAGGAAGAATTTAAAGCAATTAAAGTAGAAGACGAAGAGCAAGAAAGAGGAAGAAAAACAGCCGTTGAAGACGAAGAATAGAGAGAAGCACAATAATCACAGTAGAAGAAGAATAAGAGAAATATAAAGTAATAGCAATCACAATGGAAGAAGAGTAAGAGAAATATAAAGTAATAGCAATCACAGTAGAAGAAGAATAAGAGAAATATAAAGTAATAGCTATCACAGTAATAGAAGAAGAAGGGAAAAAGAATTTTTGATCTCTTTCTTGTTTTGCTGATTCTCTCTCTCTCTTTCTTTGTTTGCTAATGTCCTTCCTTTTTCTGCTCTCTTTCTTGTTTTGCTACTCTCTTATTTGTTTGCTGCTCTCTTATTTGTTTGCTGCTCTCTCGTATTTGATTTCTACGCGTCCTCTGCTTTTTTAAATTTAGATATTCGTATTTTACTTCTCTGGTTATATTTTAGTTCCTTCCCTTCATGTACTAATTTAACATACCCTTTTGTCTCTATCTGTCATTTGTGTTTTCCTATCTCATCTTCTTTTTTCCATCGTCACCTGAATGTATAAGCCTGTTTTTTCTTTTAGCCAAAGATTTAGTGCCTTTTCTTCTTCCCATCGCCTTTTGCTATCCTTTGACTTACGTTTAAGAAAGTTTTGTGCAAGAGTATGTTGAACAGAGATATTTGAAGCATTGGACAGTCTGTTGCCCTAGGACTTGGATGTGTGCTTGATAAGCATGAGAAACGTATATACATCCAAACAAATGTGTCGCGCAAGCATTTTAATGGGGGTGAAAACGGGAATTGCACTGTTCCTAATTAAATCAGTAGAAATCTTGAAAAGTATGTATATTAAATCATCAAGCACGACAGTAAAACATGGTCTTTGAACTGTTTCGCTAAAAATGATAGCAGTTCTTATCAATTTTGATGTAAACACGACTGATTAAATTAGTGTGAGATCCCTGGTCAAGATGGCTGCGTTGAAGGCCTTCCGTTTATGATAGCATAAGATAACAGAAATAAAGAGCAGGACGTTGAAGGCTGTGTGTATTGCGACAAGCGGCATGTTGCCTTTAGATGAGACAGGATTTGGGTTTAACCACAGAATGCCACTCTCGTGCAAGATTATCAAGTAACATTGTATTGTTGTTAAATTTAATGAGATTCAAAAGCCTGATTATGTCCGATTGTTAAATTAAAAACAAGAATTGTCGCTTTCTTAGCCTCGCCTTTTACACCTCGTGTTTTTAACTGAGGAACATGCGAGTTTCTGTTGATTGGTGTCAATATTTCAGTTTAGTATCGTCTTCCACTTATGTATGAGATAAATTGCAAGTGGTTTGCCATTGACATGCAGGGGTCAAACATTGCAAAGCTCTAGAAAAACTCATAGAAATGTGAGCCTTCCTATGCTTAGGTCAAATCTGATAATGTGTATAATACCATATAGTACATATAATGGTATATAATGGTATATCGTGGAGCACATAATTTACTTAATCATGATATAATGATTTGTGTGGCACTTAATTTTTCGTCATAAACTTCTGTGGGATATAATCCATCTTTTGCTCTGACCTATCGCAAATTCATCACGAAAATATTATGGAATGGTCTTTGTTTTGACGTTGAAATAAACATACCTCATAAAATAGAGTAATCTGATCTGAATTTGGAAGTAAATACTGCCGTTCATATGATCCATACCAGATTACCTTATGACTGAGCGCGAAGTGTTATAAACTATGATTCTCATTCAGGCAACGTATTAAGCATTTTAACGACAACTTCGTGTCATTTAGAAGAAGTTTGCTTGCAAGACCAGTTGATCGTGGTCACTATCTTTTCATTTTATTCGTTTTATTGCTTGAGGTAAGAGGAGCAGAATAAAATATCGTTAACTATCTAGGCATTGCGATATTTAAGGCACTTGTGAAACAGGATACTTTGTTGGAAACCGCGATTGTAAATAGCAGTTTAAAAGGTGAATTCTGCCAGCGTGGGATCGCGCGGTCAGCGATGTTCCTATGGCGTTCAAATGTACAACAGTTGTAAGATCGTGTATTGTGATTTTGCACATCTGCGCTTGTGTTGGGAATTTAAGATTCAGGCAAGCTGTTTGAACCGATTTTGATCAGTAGGTAGACCGAGAGGTGAGCAAAAGGCCAATAATCCCTTGCGTGAGGAAGATTCCCCCAACACCTACCAGACTCCGACTTCTCCCCTTAAAACGTCTTCTTCATTTTCTCACAATGGTCGACCGCTACCACTTAATAGACATTGCATGGCATTTCGATGCTTCCTTTTGCTTCTAGTTCGGTTGCTGGGACGCACTGCAAATACAGAAACTGCGTAGCTTATTATCGAACGGAGAAACGTGAGGGAGATCCAAGGCCCATATTTCTGTCGATGTCTTCCGTTATTCATTATCAATGAACATGAATTTACTACGTCTCTAATAACACTTGTTATCTTAGATAATCTGTTAAGATGCCTTAGATTAATATTATTGCAAAATCAATACTAAGTGCTTTATTCGTCATGTTAATTTTTTTAATTGTGAATTTTCATATTCATTTTTTTATTCTATTCTGATTCTCAAATTCATTT
>JANTCA010034334.1:0-20815 GCA_024741275.1 Chironex yamaguchii | reverse complement strand
TTGGCGCCATTACACAGCCTTGTTTAACTCCACTTCTGATGGTGAAGGGGTCTGATGTTGCCCCATCGAAGTTGACTGTGCCCACAGTGAGTTCCATGTCGAGCTCTTCAATGACAGGCAGGTCCTCCATTGAGTCAATTGCTTCCCGTGAGACTGACTTTTCTATGGAGTATAGGTCTAGGTAGTGCACGACCCATCTCGTCAGCTGTTTATCACAATCTGTGATAATCTCCCCAGTCTTGGATTTGGGTGGGCACTCTTCTTTATTAGTCTGCCTGTTGCCTGCTTGATGCCTTCATACATGGACCTTATGTTGCCTGTGTCTGAGGCCTACAGGATGTTCTCTGACAGCTGAAGCCAGTATTTGTTTGCACAGTGGCGAACTGTTTGTTGGGCCTTTTGCTGTGTGGCTTTGAGCACCTGCAGGTTTTTCTGAGAAGGATTGCGCTTGTACTTAGTCAGTGCACTGCATTTTGCATTGATTACATGCTCCATTTCTGTGATGTTTGCCTCAAACCAGTCTGTGTTTTTGTGCGCCTTTTTGCCATATGTTAGCATTGCTGCATTGTAGATGGTTTCGCGAACAGAATTCCATCTGTCTGCAGCACTTTCCTTCTGACTGACTGACAGGCTTCCATTGAGCCTCTCGACGAATTCACTGTTTTTGTCTGAGTATACTATATTGCTGACGTTAATGCAGCCCTTCTGTTTGGAATGGTGACGCTTCTTTGGCTTCAGCTTTATTCTTGAAGCAATCAGTGAATGGTCGGTATCACAGTCAGTGCTGTGGTAGGCTCTGGTGTTGCAGATGCTGTTGAGAGAGTCATGTCTAGTAATGACCAGGTCCAACTGGTGCCAGTGTTTGGACCTGGGATGTCTCCAGGATACTTTATGGCATGGCTTATTTTCAAACAATGTGTTGGTTATGCACAGGTTGTGGAAACAGCAAAGTTCTAGAAGTCTCTGACCATTCTTGTTCATTTTGCCTGTGCCATGGTGGCCTAGGACATTAGGCCATGCCTCTCGGTCTGCACCTACTCTTGCATTGAAGTCACCCAGGAGGTAGACAAGTTCTTGTGTTGGAATTGAACTAAAGCTGGCATCTAGCTCTTCATAAAACTGATCTTTCGTCTCTGCTGCAGCCTTCAGCCTTGAGGCATAAACACAGATCAAGTTGGCAGGACCCTCTGCTGCTAGAAGACATAGCTTGAGGATCCTCTCTGTGCCACTTGTTGGTGGTTCTATCATCCACAGCAGTGTGTTCCTCACGACAAAGCCCACTCTATGTTCTCTAGGTTCATCAACACTTTTACCTTGCCAAAAGAAGGTACAGTGCTCCTCCTTTAGAGATCCACTGTCTGGGAGTCATGTTTCCTGCAGGGCTGCGATTTCAGTGTTGAGTCTGTGCAGGTCATGGTCTATCACTGCAGTTTTGTCAATTGCTTGAAGATCCTTGGCCAGTCTAGGGTGCATAGCGCATGCATTCCAGCTTCCAATCCGGAGAGCTGGCATTTTCTTCTTCTTTTGTTTGCCTGGTACATTGTTGACGATCTGCTTGTTGAGATCTGGGACTCTGAGCTCCGGGCACCCACTGAAGCAGGCAGACTGTGGCAGGTCAGCACCTTACTGGCTGGGGCTGCCCGGCTTGAGGCGGGCAATAGCTGACCAGTGGAACTGCGATGGTCCCTCCCACCATTGAAGACAAACCTTAGCATCCAGCTCTATGCCAATTGAGCAAGGACTTATTACTCATAACTGATGTCCTTTGTGTTGAGCACTCACCATGTGGCAAGACGGAATTGCCCTCTCCAGGGCATGAGCCTGGGCAGGGGTCATGGAGACCTTGTGCCACCCATTAAACAGGGGCCCCCTCTTGGCCCCGCCAGCTTGGTCCAAGGGAATGAGTATCACAACACTTGGGGCCGGTTTGGCTGCAGGAGCTGCCAGAACGGTGTCAGGTATGACAATAAAACTGCCTTAGGGGCTCCACTCCTGGTTTTTTCCTCAGGGTTTACTCCCAAAGCCTTTCCTGTGAACAGGTATCCCACAAGGCAGCGGGGGGTTTAAAATCAGGGTGTGTTTTCCCCTTTGTGGGTTGCCTCTGTTGCCCTGAGCAACTGGTTTTGGGGTGCCAGATGCCGGCCCTTGCCCCTTCTCCTGTCAGTGAAAGCAGTTCCGTTGGGGTTAGATAGTAAGCCACACGAGCAGGCCAGGAGTTGGACTTGGTGTCAGAGGCTATTGGAGATGCAAGCCTTTTGGGAGCATTTTGTAGGAAGTGGGTGTTTGTCCCCACTGCCACCCCCGGCAATAACAACTTTGGAACCTGTACTACTAAACTTAAAATGTACTACTAAACTTAAAATATATGTTTCAGCAAAATAGGCAAATATACAAATGTCGTTAAAGAACACTATATTGTTAATAGCAATGTGATTTCTTTACAAGGCAGACTGATGATAATATAGATATGCTTCTACCAAAATTGTACCAACAGTACAAAATTGTCAATTCCTCCTCCAAGTATTCCAGATGCTAGCTTTTTTCTGAGTTATTTCGTGGCAGTACAATCAAAGATTTAACAATTAGCTACTGTGGCCATATTACAGTGACAAAGTTTTCCATATCGATGAAAGTCCAGACCCCTTATTTCAATGATTTGTAAAACGCAGGATATAACAATTTGTTTCTCATTATCTGTAAGGTCATCTGCCTTGGCCTAGTGGGTAATATGATAATCTTACTAACCAGATTTTATGAGACTCAATCCTTGTCATCACTAGTAAAGGCTATTGATGAGAAAATATAACCTGAACCCACTCTCAATAAGAGATTTCCTCTGAGTACATCCCCCTAGCATGATCCCTGCCTGGGGAGAAGTACTACAAATACTATATCAAATATCTTACTGATGATGATAATAAGGAGAGAAGGATCAATATTATCTTTTCATAGTGCTATTAAATTCAAGGATAATCCATGTATGTAAGAGATGGCAGACATTGGGATAGAAATGTAATACCTACCAGCTTTGCCGTAGGCACATTTGTCAAAAATACATCCCTTATTTTAGTTATAGCTCTTCACTGTTGGTCTCTACAAGGGTCATAGTCTGAAGTGCTTGATGCAAGAATGGCAATTGGTTATAGTTCAAAACGTATTAATTCTGTAATAACTAACTTGTAGGCTGCTTGCTTTGCTCGTAAAATTATGAGTATGACCGCCAAAATCTCAATGTTATATAATGCTTACCTGCTTAATACAGGAAAGACTATAGAAACTAAGCACACTATGCTACCAGTGAGCCAGGTCAACTACCATGATATTTATTATTCTTGTAAAAGCTGTGTGAGCTAAGGGCTAGGGGAATGGAGATAGATAGAACCCAGATTAAAAGGAGTTTATCTAGAAATTTCAAATAGTGATGTAATTTTGAGAAACTTCTGCCAGTGCTATTTTTGTAGGTCATACAAGTGATGCAGCTAAATGTGGGTAATATCATTTTCACTTCAACTAACATTATCTGCCCTATCAAAAGGAGGATATCTTGGAAGTATGTGAAATCTATAAGTTCTGGGAAAAATGTCTTGGACATTTATTCAATTTCCAACAATTTTCTACTCATTAATTTATTTGCTTTTACATCTGTGCTAGTGATTCTTACGGGATCTCCATAATTAAATTAACACTTAAGGATTTGTATCTCCATTTGACTATCAACACTTTGCAATGACACCATTGTGCCATGTTTTCGTAGAGGATCCACACCTAGATGTTTCCTTTATTGCAATATGAGCATCCAACCCTCTTTTTTATAGTTTGGTTTCAAACACAGGTTTTAAACATAGCATTTGTAAGAAAAGGAGTTGTCTTGTTGTCTTCTTCTCCACTTTTTATGGATAAATTTGATTCGTAGAGGGATGATCCAGTCGTGGAAAAGATTTATGAAAGCACAGAGGAAGGCAAAAAAGTGACAAGAAATAAAGGGAAGAAATTTCCAGCTGTGTTTCAAAGGGTTGATGTATCTCCTTGAGGCATGTGATGAGCACAGGACTATTGGGTGCACTGTTGGTTCCAAATAACACTCCTAGGAAACCTGGCAAACAACCATCACTCATGCTAGTGTAAATGATGTAACATAAAGTCTCCTCTCATTATACCGTGATGTTGGGTCTATTGAATTTGGCAGCTGGAAATGTACATCTGTGCTAAGATGCAGCATGTCATGAAAGTGATTTCAAGGGATGTCTAGTATGACAACAGAAATCAAGAGCTGGCCAAAACTGTCAACATACTGATAACAGTTAATCACAAACTTTAAAGCTCTGTTTTGGAAACATCTTGTATGATGGGCACTATGTAATGGATATAATGTATATCAGTATGTACAAGTGGGCTGGATCATAATGACTGTACAAATGCTTGCCACACAGACACACTACAGAGAGAATGTTATAATGGGTGTACTGTGGTTCCGTTTAGCAAGAGAGGGACAGAATGCAGTAGAGTGGCACAAAATAATGAACAGTATGCAGGATTACAATTGTTTGGGCAACTAGAGTGAGTGGAAGAGAGTGCTTCACCTAGTTTATGCAGGACGTTTTATAGGGGTTTTGGTGGAGGATGACCAAGCACGATATGGAGTGAAGCATTTAAAATATATGTCATACAATAGAGAGGCAGCAAGGAACTAGCCTGGATGTTGGTTACAAGCATCTGATTGACCCATGCATGCAGAGAGAGTGGATCTTAAAACAAGATATGATCATCATGATGGACCTCATTTAAACCAAGTGTGCTATAAATTAAATAAATTAAACATCTACATTGAAACAGCAAAGCCAACATATTATGTAAGAAAAATAATGGTAGTAGATATCAAATTCTGATATTTAAGATAACAACCTTGTCTGGGACTTAATAGCTGAGTGGTCAATAGGTTTGCTTGAAAGTGTCACATTATGTGAGGTATATGTTGTAAAATATTGGATGAGAGATTTTTTGTTTGATGAACAAGTTGTAGTGTTTTGCTAAGCAAAAAAATACAAGTTAGAACATGTATGAGCATGAGTTTCGGATTTTTAAAGATCATTCTACAACCATTGAACATAAATGAACTGTCTAACTCAACTGTTGACACTAAAGTCTACCTACCGCCCAGCTCAAGAAATTCTGGAAGAACTGGTCACAACCATAACTACTGGTAAAATAAATCATTGGTGTTTAATAATGATCACTAAGCTTTGCTGTTTTAAATGTATTCAAAAACATTGAATATACATGTAGTCAACAAACTATTGTTCAATTTTATCCCTGCAACATCAGTGAGAACTTTGACTGCTACATAGAAAAATCAGTGGAATATAAATGCAATTTGTATGAGCAATGAAAAGACTAACTTAAACTCTTCACTTTGATGTAAATATCATCTTGAAAGTTTGTAAACAGACAAACCTTGTAGTTCAAGACACAGATAAAAAGTTGGCAATCCGTGTCTTTGGGTTACCCGCAATTACATACACATTTATAGGTACCTGATCTTTGAAATCAATTATATTTGCTAATCACGGAATACCATTGTAAGATTTTATATTTTTAAAATCTTTATGCTTTGTTTCAACGTTTGTGGATGTTTGTGCATGTTTTTTGAACTACCTTGTAGGATAACTTTTCTGCACTTTTCGTGGATTTTACAAATTCTACCAAAATTAAAATAGAAATGTCCTTTCCCAAATTTTCAAAACAGGTGATTCACAAAAATTATTCCTTAAGAAAGATTTGAAAGTGGCTCATTTGCAAAAATTTTGAGAATAGGCCACTTACTTTAAATTTTCAAAAATATTCAATTTTTAAGTTTTCTTTCAATATTGTCACAAAAAATTCTACAAAGAGTTAAATTTAGTTGTCAGCCACTATGCTTGCAAATTTAGTTGTCAGCCACTATGCTTGCTTAGGTGGTACATGGTACATGGCTTATTTTGGGAAAAGATGAGGGGCTTGCAAGTATGAGAAATTCTTCAATGATTTTTATTTTTTTTTATTTGCAAAGCAAGTCCTCATGAAGAATTTAACACCGGCTAAATTGTGAACATCTTCTAACACAAGTGTTGAAAACTAATGGTTCGGAAACAATGTTCCTCAAAAAATACGAGGTCCTCAAACAATTTATCCACAGAAAATTAATGATGAAAGTACCCTTTATTTTTCCATAATTGAGTAGTGTATGGTCCTGTCTATATTATTAAATCTCAGGAAGTCAAACTGACCTAATTGGAAATTGACATTTTGTTTTTCTTTGGAGAAGTTATCACTATTATCATGCAATCCTTATCCTTTGTTTTTTCTTAACCTTCAATTTCCTGTCAATACCCCTATTTCTACAGCAGAATAATTACCACTTTGATATCGATAGAGTGATTATTGAGTGAAGAAGCTGTTCTTAAAAATACAGTGCACAAAAGGAATAGGATTTTATAATTGAATATGTATTCCCAGTAATACATTGCGGGTAAAACTGTCAGTAGTATCTATAATTAAAACACTTAAGCCTACACCTGATTAATTGTCACTGTAAATTATTGACAAATTCAAATGAATGACTTGCATGGCAGATCCAAACAAAAGTTGTAACAATTAGAAAAACATTTGTGTGATAATTAAATATGACCTATTGTCATTGCCTTTAGAAAATAACTGGAATATAGTTTTATGATTTTAATGTTTTTCTTTTTGTGAAGTATGGTTGTGCTTTATTTTATTTCAGATTGTACAATTTTTCTATATTGCAAAATTCTTGCAGTTGAGTGCAACATTTTCTTAATGACTATATCTTACCTTTAAGCTTATTTAAATATAAACTTGCCAATGTTTAAATAACCCTTTGGACTCAGCTAAAAGCTACCTCATAAACTAACTTAAAATTCAAATATCTGCTACCATTTCAGTATTCATTATATCCAAACTCCATACTTTTAGAGAAAATGGAATAGTTTCCAAGTTCTGTTTTCAGTTTTGAGCAATACTTTCCCAACAGGGTACACTCAATCTTCTTCCTATCATTACTTGCTCTACTGTTGAGCTCAGTTTAAACAAACTCCCATTTGGTTTTCGTGACATTAAAATGCAAAATTAAAATTTGACTGCTGGCAAAAGAATGTGACATAATCTAGTTTAATATTCTATCAGTTCAGTACCAACATACAAATGCTATAAAGTTGCCATTTTGTTTGTACTCAATTTGGCTTTTGCTTTACTTTCAGAAACATCAAGAGCAAATAGCAAACATCAGCTAAAGTAAACAAGCATCTCTACAAAATAAATTAAAAAGTTGGTCTTAACAACTCCAGAGTTATGACAAATCAAATTCCCATCTTAACTGATCTATTATTTTCATGTCATTTTTTGATTCACACAAGGTTGATGGCATTTTCAAGTTTGAAACCTGCTATTCTCTCATTGAAATTGTTTTCTCTCAATGAAATGTCATCTCTGATCTAGAAAAAAATGGTCAGTGATACTACTTCCAAATACATGAATTAACAACTCAAGAAGTCACACACACAAAAAATCAATACTCTCAACCCTTGAAGGCATAAGTTGCAGGGAAAAAACAAAAGGAAACAAATTGTTGCATTGTTGCATTCTGTGCTAACCTGTTTTTTGTTTTTCAATTATGTTTACTCTATAGCCAACTCAGAAAACAATGTATTTATTAATACTCGTACAACATAATAGTTTTACTTAAGCAGCATAAAATACAGCATATTTAAAACAAAGTCTAGTAAATCTCCACTGATATACATCAGGTTGGATATATGTTATATTTGTAAGAATGTAGACATAACCAGTGAAATCTGTCTTGACAATTTTGTGCAGCCTCACCACTTGGCCACAACAGACAATGTAAACCTACAAGAGACCTGCAAAACTAGAGCTATTCAAATTTTTAAATTTTGCTGGTTTTGCCAGAGACTTAAATTATATCTTTATATCTTGTTATGTATTTTGTGCCAAAGGTGCAAGAAATTAATGGATCATGTTATTGATGTGAAATGCCCTTTTTGCTTGTAATTGGTCTGCTGCAGTGTTATACCAATTTTTTATTGTTGTTTAACCTGTCTGATTTTAATTGTTGCTACAAATTTTGCTTGCCGGTAATTATCATAATTTTTATCAAAGAAATCAATTTTCTTGGTTTAAGTATTTGCATGTGTTCTTATTTCTATTTCATATTTTTGGTGCAATTGTGTTTAATAATTTTTGGTAGACTGAAAACCACTAAGGTTGTACAGTTGACAACGATGATGTTTTTCTGTGTTGAAACCCTGTGAAGGAGGGCTGGGCAGTGATAAATTTCTGTTTTTGAAATGGCTAAATAAGAGTCTTCCTCTATACTCATAAGTCAATTGTCTTGATCTAAACAAAAGGACAGGAACAAAAAGACAGACTGTATTCACAGCTACCATTTTAGTTAAGGAGTGCATAAAATGCAACACCACCAATTTCAAATTCCTATCTTCAAAAACAGAAACACAACAAATAGTAACTAACAAGAAATACTCTGAAATACATCAAGCTAATAGATTTTATATAAAACAGCATGGATTATTTTGTCGTGTCTTGCTTTACGTCCTCATCAAATTTAGTGTAATAATTGATATATTCTGGATAATCAATATAACCATCATTATCAAGATCTTGGTCCTTCATTATCATATCAACAAATTCCACTAATGTGTCAGTGTTATCTGTTTCGCCATGCCCTTCTTTTTCCTTATCTGCAAAAAGAAAAAATTTGTAAACAATCAATGCAACGAACAGTTTTGTGCAACTTAGACACTGTTGTCATTCCTTCCATTCAAAGACTCTACTTGCCAAATAATGACAACTTGGAAGTCAGTGGATTGATAGCTGCATAGCAACAGAAAAACAGTTTGCCAAATTTGAGACTTATCTTGTGAACCACAGGATTGAGATCCAGGATTTAATTCTCGTATTATCTTCAATTTTTAAAATCAGCTTTTCTGTATAGCTATTGGTTATTTATCATGAGCCACAAATGTCTCATATAAATAAAGCAGTAGGCAATACAAAGGTAAAGCTGTTTCATAATAAATAACATATAAAATTGACTTTCAGGACTACGACAAGTGTATGAGACCAACTAACAAGCAAAAATAGAAAACGTTATCAACAATACTGCATCTGTATCAAGCTGATCATTAATTCTAAATGCAGCTATGACAGTAGAACATGTATAAATTCCACATTGTCATGACGAGGAACTGTTGACCCTGCTTAAAGGGGATGAGAATCTTCATGATCATTACCAGCGATGTTAAGGCAATTTAGATTTTGTAATCTTTACATACCATCATGATGCTCCTCCTCTCCATGAACATGAGTCATAGATTTGAGTAATTCTAGTCCATCCAGTTTTGTGTTATTATCATAATCATGCATTAAGAAGAACTGTGTTTGAGCATCGTATTCCTAAGTGAGAAATTGCAGAGATATTAAACACAACATAAAATAAAGAATTTCAACATTCAACGTAAACATGCCAGGAGGCACATAAAAATAAAATGCAGACTAATAATACCACAAAGATCAATTCAGACAAAAATAACAGATATCTTACATCTGTTATGCCTGTTAACTGATAATTGATTAACCTGTATTGGATGCTACGACTCAAAATTATGATTATGTGTGGAAAAATTTTCATTATCATTAAAGAGCTGCCATTTTCCACACCATTTAAGTGCACGCATGACTATTTAACCACAATTTTCACATACTGGCAACTGAAGGAGGGATAATTTTCAATGTTTATACAATAATACCTTTGGCAATATGACTCTTTAAAACCATTACCAATAATGACCTTACAAACCAGCATGACAATGCAACAGAATATTAGATCCTGAGTACTATTGCCATTTATAACAAAATTTTATCCAACCTGTAAACTGTTGTGAGCTGGAATACACAGCGCATCACAGTGTGTATGTGTTCATATTTGCAAATGTCTCACAATATATTAGCCTATACTCTTACCTTCAAATACTGTTCTGCTCGTTCGTCACTAAATCCATATTGTTCCTTTAGATGTTCTTTTATATGCCTGCAAAGCAAAAAACGAGTAACAGAGAAATCACGACAATGATCTTAATATCTTTAGTATATTTAATGACCTCATGAAGTTGATAATGATGGTCAATATGGGCCTGTACTAAACAAAATAAATTTGTAACTTAACCTTTAAGCAGATAACAAGGCCTTAACCATGCAACAGAATGAAAAATATGTACACCAACTATAACAATGTTTTTATATATATATATATTCATCAAGAGTGGAGCATTACCACAATAGCTGCACTAAGTGGGAGCTAACCGGGCTCGAACTTGCAATCCTCAGACTTAAAAGCCAACAGTCAAACCTCCGTGCCATCACGGCACAATGGTTTGGTGAGGGTCATTTAAACAAACGAAGACACAACCTGGAAAAATTACATTGGTCTGACTGAAGGAACATTCAAACAACGTTACACTCATCATAAACTGTCATTGAAGAACAGCAAGTACTCTAACAGCACCGAACTTTCCAAATACATCTGGCAACTTCAAAACAATAAATTAGACTACCGAATCCAATGGTCCATTATCACCTCAGCACAACCATACAGCAACATCTCTAAAAGGTGCGACCTCTGCGCATCGGAGAAGCTGCATATCATCAAAGACAACAACAAAAACCTCCTTAACAAACGTTCCGAACTAATTTCAAAATGCCGGCACGAAAATAAGTACTATTTAATGAACTATAGCACCCCCTATACAATTCTTTGTGATTTAGCATAATGCCGCCTTTTGTTATGTTCTTACTTGTATATATATATGTATATGAAATTTGGGATGCAATTCAGTAATAGTCTGTCTGACAAGTGTTTTTGCACGAAACTCAGAGTAACAGAGAATCAGTCTCTTCATTTTCTGCTTTTCTGCTATCTAAGCCCTGTACTTTGTACATAGAGCACTTTATGCCGGTGAAGACAGCACCATTTATGATATATATATATATATATAGTAAATCTTGATAGAACAACTTACTTTTGTCAGTTTAATCGTTAAAATGCCCGTTCAATGGCAGAACTGTGACTGACTTTAAGGATTGATATTCGACAAGAAATATGTTTAGGAACAACCGTGTTCACCAAGCGTAATTCATAATAATTTATAGAAACCTTAGCGGATCTCGGCTTACTTTTGATCTTGACTATGTTGTTGAGTCAGACTTCTCCAATTTGTTTTGCTTGAAATAATTAAAAAATATTTTATGGTACAAAAAGCAGAAGTTATTCTCAAGAGGTGGACTGAACATTTTAACCTTTTGAATCAACCATCAGCTATCAATGAAGAAGCCATTTAGTACTTCCACAGATAGCTGTCAATAACATGCCTGATGACCCTTCTACCCTTGTGGAGATGCAGAAAGCAATCCGTCAGCTGCCTAGTGAGAAGGCAGTGATGCGATTCCAGCAGAGATCTACAAAAGAGGGGGTCAGACCTTGGCTGAAAAGCTACTCCAGCTATTCCTACTTGCATTGCATTTGGAGTCATACCATAAGACTTTACAGATGCTACTCTCTTCAGCCTCATGATTTCTGCAATGCTTGATGATGCATTCAGGGACGATGTCTCCGTCGTCTCAACTATCGCTTTGATGGCAAACTGTTCAGCCTGCGGAGGCTCCAAGCAAAATATAAGGTCAAGACAGATGCTATCAGAGACCTCCTTTTTGCTAACGACTGTGCTCAGAAACAAGCATGCAACACTGTGTTGACAAGTTTGCTGATGCCTGCACAAACTTTAGGCTTACAATTAGCAAGCCCTATACCGAGCCCAACATCCTTGTCAATGGTCAATGACTTAATCCAGTTGTGAAATTTACATATCGTGGCAGTACACTGCCCCAAAATTTGGTAATCGATGATGAGATTAATGCGTGATTGGCAATAGCCAGTGCAGCTTTTGGCAGGCATTTATTCCATCGTTTAGAATAAATAAGGAATCAGTATTGGAACGAAGTAAAAGATTTACCAAGCCATCGTTCTTCTAACACTGTTGTATGCAAGCGAAGCTGGGACAGTGTACCAGCGTCATGCCAAGAAGCTAAACCACTTTCATACACCCTGCTTTCTTAGACTGATGTCCATTTGTTGGCAAGACAGAACTCGAGAGTTGTTGGTTCCATGAAAATCATTACTCGCGCACTTTCTACCCAATCCAACTTGTCCAGCTTTCTTCCAAATGAAAACAAGATACTTGAAAAGAATGTGTTTTCTTACAAATGCTGAATTGGGCAGAAGATATTACGTATAGCAAACAAGCCCTGGAAGCAACTGGTAGATGCATAGTGATGTATTTTTTGACATTTGAGGAATGGAGGATGATTTATAAATCTATAAAGAGCAGAAAAACGTGCAGCAATTAAACTTTAAATATATCTTTTGCTGAAAGAAAATGTAAATGTACTAAACAAAAGTGGTAATCTTTTTAAGGAAAGGAGACAATTGACTAAAGCAAAACTCAAGTTCCAAAGATAACATTTTGAAACATCAATTAAGTTTAAATGATAATAATGATCGTAATTTGAAACAAAAGGAGAAAAGAATGATTTTAACAGATGTGCTCTGGCGTAGAAAAAAATTGAAAGATGCAAATAAATCATTAATTATATATACCAGTCATTGGCACCTCTCTTTGGCTGAGTATCCCAGAAATAGACCTAGTTTAGGACCACTGTCATAAAAAAACAGCACAAACTGTACCTGGCATGAAGTAGAAACTCCACGAGATATTTTTGTTAACTATGATGCTGTACAGGCTTTGCTTGAAAATATGAGGGGAGCCTACAGTGTGTTGTAAAGGAAGCCCACCATTATATCCTAACATGATATCAAACATAAAAAAGTACCAAGCCGAAGTCCAAAGACAACTTTGCTCTCTGAAAAACATATGATTGGACTCGATGGCAGAAGAAATTTAGTATGACAGAGACTTCAGTAACTTTACAATGCTATGTATGAGTCTCTTAACTATCTTTGGCCTAATAACAGGAGTTACTGCTCGTCTTTGCTCAGTATATAGATCTATCATCACCATGGCCGAATCTAGCATTACTTTGCATGTGGAATAACGCTTCAATCAATTCCTAAACAGAGCATCTTTTGTCAAAATCTTTACCCCTGTTACTTTCATAGACGTTAATGATCTTATCAACATTTTAAACCCTTCTAAATCTGTAGGTCCTAATAGCATACCAGTAAAATTACTTAAAATCATTGGACACTCTGTCTCACCACTTCTTGAAATTCTTGTGAATCAGTCCTTCCTGTCCGGTAATTTCCCTGCTAAACTTAAAATTGCTAAGGTGATATACTTGTTTAAAAAAGACATTCTGAGCTACCATCTAATTATAGGCCAATTTCTCTCTTATCTATCTTCAGCAAAATATTTGAGAGACTAATGTATAGACGACTCTATAGATGTCTTAAAATACATATGGCTCTTTAATCTTTATAATTTGGATTTCAAAAGAACCGCTCAATTTACCATGATCTTGCGAGTTTGACGGAGGCTGTAAGAGATGCGCTTGATAATAAAAGATTTGGTTGTTGTATATTTATTGATTTGCAAAAGGCTTTCGATACAGTTAATCGTAGTATTTTGCATTCAAAACTTGAACACTATGGTGTTCGTGGATGTGATCTTGAGTAGTTTAAATAATATCTTTCAGATAGAAAACAATATGTTTCTGTTAATGGCAGTAATTCTAATTTATCTACAGTTACTTGTGGCGTACCACAAGGTTCTATACTGGACCCATTACCTTTTCTCTTATACATAAATGATCTACCGAATGCTTAGGAAAGGAAACTTACTTTTTGTCTCTTTGCTGATGATACAAATATCTACAATAAATCTTAAGATCTATCTGATTTGATTAAAATAGTGAATAAAGAGCTGATATCAGAAAAAAATGGCTTCATGCCAACAAACTATCATTAAGCATTGATAAAACTGACCATATTATCTTTCAGTCTCCATATGTCAATATTCCATTTGAATCAATTGTGAAAATAATAAAGAAACATATTAAAAGAGTTAAGTGCGTTAAGTTCTTAGGTGTCCTTCTGGATGAGCATCTAAGCTGGAAATACCATCTCAGTGAACTCTCCCAAAAACTAGCTAAAACATGTGGAGTCGTTTTCGAGATTAGGTAGTTACTCCCTTTAGATGTTTTAATTTGCTTGTACAATGCTTTGTTCCTGTCCTTCTTACAATATGGTATCATTGCTTGTGGTCAAACATATGCATCATACATTGACCCCATTTTCAAATTACAGAAAAAAGCTGTCAGAGCTATCTCGTTTAAGCCTCGCATGTCCCCCTCTATTCCAATCTTTAAGGATCTTTAACATTTTACAACTTTCGAGATTTTTGAACTCCATCTATTAACTTTTGTTTTTGATTCTGTTAATAAAACCTCACCAAGCTGCTTTCATTGATTTTTCTTAATCAGCTCTTCTGTCCATCAATATTCGACAAGACAGGCTAGTCGAGGTGATTTATATATTTTCAAGAGAAACAGTCTTCAATACAGCCTAAAATCAATTCGCTATTTTGGTGCTAAACTCTGGAATACATTGTCTCATGACATTCCAACTGCTCCATCCAAAACATCATTTAAATCAAAACTGAAAATTTATTTATTGAACAAGGTCTCCTAATAAATCTAAGTGATAATGAACATGAACAATTATTTAAATTCAAATAAATTTACCTTATATCTTAAGGGAGGCTCTCTCCTCGATTAATTTTCCTATTCGGAGAGCTCCTCCTTTAAGTAATTCCCTGTATACAGTTTAATTCCTCATATACTTATATATTGTTTTAATTTCCTTGTATTATTGCATTAATTTTTTTCTATCAACCTTATTTCAGTAAATTGTTTGTTTGTACATTTAGAATAATAAATTGTATGTAGAGAATTTAAATTATACATATAAACTGAACTAGTGAGGGAAATCTCTTAGGCAAAACCTCGTTATCATGACACTTATTAGTGCAGTTTGTTTCTGCTAACAATATCTTCATAAATCTGAACCTGGCAAGGGAACTCTCTTAGGGAAAACCATGTTACCATGACGCCTCTTCGTACAGCTCACTCTTTAAGTACTTCTGGTAAAAATGTGATTCCCAAATGCTGACTACCGCATAATACTATCTCACTGAAAGGTATAATTTCTGATCTTTTTACTTAGGGTTATTTCGGAGGCAAGGTTTTTAGGTTTATAATTTTAAAATATCAATTTAACATTCTTTGTTGACTTAGATTATTTATTATTTGCCATCATAATTACAAGCAAAGCAGAGAATTTGAACTGAATCTGGTAGAAAATATTATGAATAATGAAAAGGAGGCATTGGCATCAAGCCAACGTAATTAGTTGTTCATAGTAAACAGGAATGTAATTTGTGTGCTGATGGCAAATACAGGTATTTTGTGGTATTGATTTTACTGTTTTGAGCACTTTCATAGTGAAAGAGGGACGCCTAGGAGCCAAATTGAGTTACGTTATCATGAGCATATTTTACAACAGGAACTGCATGACAAATCAAGGCAAATATGGGGCAACTTTCAATTGTTTCTCTGATTTGGCTATTAAAACTGGATGATAAATAGCGTGGCCAGGACTGGAGAACAGCTAACACTTCTATGGAGAAGGAATGCAAGCTCCTCGGTTTACAGGATTAGGCAAACAAAAATAGCATTGAGATGCCAATAATTTTTATGATATCACAGCAAAGAAAAACGAAAAAACTCTCTTCATATAGATGAGGGATTCAAAATTCAGGGGGTTCTGTTATGTAGTTTGTTACATTTAATGCAGTTACTTTTGGGAACAACTGCTAATCTATTTGCATTATTAGCACTACTCGTTGCTTCTGGCAAGAAAATATAGATGACGTGCATGGCAACGAACAAGAACAAACAGCTCAGCATCGTTTCCAGCAAAAATCAGAGTGAATCACGCTTTCAAATAATCTACACATTTCTTTCTGGATCTCCCTCTTCTCAACATACCCTCAACGTTTCCAGAAAGGTTTCTCAAAAGAGTTTTAGTGGGAAACGTCTTTTCTTGAAGACAAGTGATCGTTCTAGATACAATTACAATTGATGAATATTCTGTGATATTTATGATAAATGTTGACTCAGTGATGCAGTTTGTACTGTGTTCAATCCTCCAACGTTCTTGCTATTGACACAACATAGTCAATGTTTAAGTGTTTTATTTTATCTGTTTCTTACATGTATCAGCAATACATCTTGCATTATCTTACCTTTATCAATTTAAAACTTAAGACTGTTTGTCATTAAAATAAACAATGATGTCCGCAATATAGACTAGAGTATAGGTTTTCATTCTAATCACAAAAGTGTACATTCATATTGAGAATATCATGTTGGCATTTGAATCATGCACCTTGAAGTTTAAGATCTGAATGTCCAAGTAAAATGGCATAATTTAGAGTAATTAAATAAAGTTTAGAATCTAAATAGCTTTGGTATACTTTATGTCCTCTGATTGCCATCTTGCTCCAGTTCTGTAAGCTATTTTGATATCATCCTCCAATTATGACTACTGAGTACTAAGAGAACATTGACAGTCGATCTGCAACCAGGCCAGAATCTACACTGAGACTCTGGGAGATGACCTTCAGACGCTTTAGTACAATTCTTGCAATATTTTTTTCCTGTATTTGACAAAAGTAATATTCCTCTGTAATTCAAATAATCAGCCCTGATGCCTTTATAGAAATCGTCTTTACATTCCCAGATGTTGACTATAATGATTAGAACTTTTGTACACTGCTGGAATACTCTCTAGATTGGGAGATTTTCAATATCCAATTAGTATGCAACTTTGATTAATTATTTATGGTGTTTGTCATTTGCTATTATAACAACAACAAAATTTTCACAACGATGGAAACGACTGCATTTCGTTATTTAATTAATGTAGATACATTAGTGTTTAATACTAATAATATAATTTCCACCTTAATCCTGATGAGAGGTGCACCATCAGCTGATATGATTAGAGTAAGTGGCTGGTTTAGCCTTAAATCGTCTTTACGGCTTGGAAGAACGTCTTTGAGCTGTGTGTATCATCACAGAGTTGGAATTCTTGCTTCATTTGTAGCCACGAATCATCTTTCATCTGCGTAACTGGGATTGAGCTTTCCGTTGTTTGAAGCGGTCTCTTTTGGAGGTGCAATAAGGATCATTTTGACAGTTTATGTACGCACCATTTTTCTCTTTTAATGGATTACAAATTTTGCCAGTGTTATCATCAAACAAGTTTTAATGCTAGCTTTCAGTTGAATCTATAAATTCTTTTGCAGTATTGCACACCATATGCTAAAAGTCAACTCACTTTTCAGAAGTACTACCTGAAAAAGATATTGTTCTTGTACATTTCTGTATAGAATATTCTAAAAGCTTTG
Organism: Chironex yamaguchii; assembly: GCA_024741275.1. Taxonomy (NCBI): domain Eukaryota; kingdom Metazoa; phylum Cnidaria; class Cubozoa; order Chirodropida; family Chirodropidae; genus Chironex; species Chironex yamaguchii. Next base: position 3,239 of record JANTCA010034334.1, on the reverse strand, counting down.
ATTAACGAGTTATTCATTCAGTTTAGAAAGGACACCGGACTGACCGTCCTTTTCTTCTTTGAGTGAGATGGAGGCTTTGAAAAAAGATTGATCAGACCGATCATGATCGGTACAGCATTCGGCATCGTGCATATCTCTCGTCAGTCTTACATCTTACGATGATGGTGTCAGTTACCATTATTTAGACCTTGAGTACATTTGAGCAGTCTTGTAGTTGTCTGGTAGTCGGAGATATTTGTTTGTGATTGTTAGGCTATTTTCAACCCAGATACAATCTGTTTTTTCTGCCAGTCCCTTGTTGTCCCAGGACACCTTTCCTCTTCATCTGGTCAGTTCCCACTTTTGCATTCAAGGCCCCAAGAATAAAAAATTTGTCCGTTGAACTTGTGGACTTGTTCGGGGTTGGTGAAGGTGGAGACAAATGCAGTTATAATAGTTGCTGAGTGTAGTCTCACGAGTCTTTCATTTATTCGTTCAAGTAGATCCAGAAAGTTAGCTGTGAACAAAGATTTGAGGACCAGACTAGCTCCAAGAACTTTGTCTTCTTCTGGCTTCTCTCTGAATCTACAAATGGTGTACCCAGCCTCGTCCGTAGGCCTCCTCTCTCTGAGCAATGTCATGTCAACGTTGTAGCATTGCAGGTCCTTTGCAATGAGAGCTACTCCTCTCCCGGGACGCATATGATAATCTTTTGTGATTTCTTTTTGTTCCAAACACATGGATGGGTGAGTTCTCTAGCTGCAATAAGCTGATCAACGTGGGTAGGGCAGTCCACCTAAAAGCCTTTCCTGACAAGGGTGAGCAAACCTATCCTAAACAGGACTGCTTAGCCGCCTGGGGTGCTTCGGAACTCGATTCGCCACCCAATACTTGGAGTCGAGCTAACACTTGCTGACAAATCGCCTTTGTGTATAATCAACTGCCATTGATCACCTTTAGATGTTGTTCTGCTCCTCTCCTAGTATTACAGGACTTTCCATGTATGTGCAAGACAAAGCAAGACTGTGTGTATGAGACCTTAAAACGAGAAAATCGATGCATTGGGGTAGTCAAACTCTCTCGGCCTCAAGAGTCAGAATACAACCAGTAACTCCTTGGTTGGAGTTGATTGCCGTGATCTCACGCCCTCAGTATTCCACATTTTTTTACTGCAAAAAGTAAAGTTATAGATTGAATCAGAAAACGATTTCTGTAAAAAGTTTCTTGTTTAAACATATCACTATACAAACATTTGAAATTCTCTTTAAATAGTTTACAAATAAAGAGACATTTTGTCTTTTGACACTGTTTGAAGTATCAAACATCAGAAACTAAGGCACAAAAAGCCGAGAAAAATCCGTTATCAGAGTGAAAATTGAATTCAGTCAAAGCAAAACTTATCACAAAAAGCGCTGCTAAGTGACAAATATTAAACTATGGCAAAGTCACAAACTTTTGCTAAAAGTTTGCAGGATTGAGATTGTTGTTTTCTGGACTGAGCTACTGGATGTAACCACCTGTTTCATTTTGCGACCAAGCTTTCTACTAGCAGAAAAATTCTTAATTAACAAGACTTTGAACTCCTAACACATAGTCTAAAGCAAAGTAAGTCGAAGAAGCTTTTTAGTTTGCCATCTGTCAATCGTTCAAATTGAGCGCTTTATCATGGCCTTCCTCTCGTGCATCGTAATCGCACATCTGTGAGTTTGTTATTTACGAATTTGTTTACGAGTCTTTATCCCCTGCCGTACTCACAGTCAAATATTTTAGTCCTCTTGCACGGCTTACTCTGTCACACCCGAAATTGCTATTTTTCATGTCATTTGACATTGATTTCAAGAATCCAAAACTTTGTAATTCACAGCTGTCACCGTAAGTCATGCTGTTAAGCAAGATCATAGTTTGTATGTTAAACCTTGTCTGAAAAGTGTGGTGCTCTATAGTTTATGTATTTTTTCATATTGATAAGCTTTTTATGACAATGTACCTACTGTTAAACTTATCATTATGACTTAAACCCTGTGAAGCTATAAGCAATGTTTCAGTCAATTGCTCTGCACTCTACCAAGCAGTGGCCTTAGGAATAAAGTTAGATTCATTCTGCTAATTAAACCTGCTATCCCGTATCGTTTTCTCAGCTTCATTTCCACTTAAGCGCTCTATCAGATTGATGAGTGCGTTAGAAAGTTATTTCGTGCTGTTATAATCCTATTTACTCACTTAGTACGATTAGGTCTAGAAACCCATTTTACACGACCGCTTTAGGGCAGTTGGAACTTTGTAAACCAAAATTAAGACACTAAGCAAAAACAGTCCCAACTACTTTAGCTCACTTAATATTGGAGTTTTGGCTCTGAATCTAAAATAAAAAAACGTAGGGGACTATTCATCGCATTAGCCCGGAGTTTCATTTACATATTTATTCCAATTGGACAGCTGCTATGCTCTGGTGTCGATACCTCGACAGAAATAAGAGTATTCCGATAACCTTGTCCTATTAGATTGTCCTATTACCTTGTCCTGTCACCTGTCTTCTAAAGTAAACTTGAACCCGTCATTGATGTTATCGGCTTCAAGAATCCTATTCATCTCTTTATAATTCAAACCTGCTTTGGCAATCATTAACAAATCAAAAACAGTGCCTGTTGTTACAGTTTTTGAACTATCTGTTTGTTTAGAAACAAATTTACTCAGATCTCGTGAATTCAAAAATTGGAAACACAAAGTCTCGAAAAAGGATTTAATGGAGTCGAAACTGTCATTGAAGTTGGTAACTTTAGAAGTATCTACACATGGCTTTTAGTATATCAAAGAAAATTGTCGAATTTATCAAATATGTCAATGGCTTAATTTAGATCACGCTCATTTGATTAATAAGGGTTCCGAGGTAGCTATCAAACTATTACACCAAATATTTCATCGAACAATCTTTTTGCGGTACAAAAGTTGAAAATCGCCTTGAAAATTTGCGACATTGCGCTAAAACATACTTAAAGGCTTTTTTCGTCTGATACTCTTCAGAGTATGAATCGTCAGAAAGGAAAGTATATGTATATGGCAATATATTCATACGAAACGTGTAGCAAAACTAGCCAATTCTAGTCAAGAAGGGAAACAAAGAAAGAGGAAATGAAGAAACAAAACATTATGGGAATAGTCCAATTGAAAACATGAACTCTTTTCGCTTACAGAGTACTGGTTTTGTTGTTTTAATGTAGACAGATTCCAGTACACTTAGATGAAAGGACGATCTAGCTGTG
>JANTCA010034323.1:8224-20815 GCA_024741275.1 Chironex yamaguchii | reverse complement strand
AAGGGGGGGGGGGGTGTTTCGTAAGTGCTTATCAAAGCACACGAGCACACAACATGCATTTTACAACAATCCAGTTCACGACGATACTGATAAAATACTTTACGTTTTCTTATGAGAAAGATATCAACAACTAAGGCTGACCTCTCTTTCCGACCTAAAGTAACCAAAGACCAGAATGATGCCTCTTTTTATGACATCATGTGCCCCTTCCCTTATCACGTGATATCGGCAATGTCACATGTAGTCTCGAAAGGAAGTACGCTGCGTGATAAGCACAGGCATACAATTTGCTACATATTCAAGGAAGCAACAGACACACCAAGTTCATTTCTCTCTGAATTTGGTTTGACACGTACGCAGACATGGGGAATTTTATAGAGGGAGCAAATCTGTTACCAATGCGCATTTCTACATTCCAGGGATAATTTCAAACCAATATCCAACCAAAAAGAATGTCAAAATATTACTTCTAAACAAGAAAAAAAGAATAGGGAGTTTGCCATAACTCCCAAGTCAACTGACTTTATAAAAATTATAACGAGTTATAACAGCTTCTGATCGTAAGGTTTTCAATGTGTGATAAGAAATAAAACTAATCTTGCAAAATGAGAGCGTACTTTTACGCACAAGCCAAAACGAACAAATCAACATTCCTTTTAACCACGCAATTTTGTAATTCTACTTTTACCAATCTACTAACAAAGACAATATATACATATCACGTATGTCAAGTGTTGACCATGATATGTTGAGGTAGTACACATCACCGAAGGTGGTTGATTTCCTAGCCACGGTTACGTAATCGTTATTATCATGGTTCAATATTTAGATGTGGTCCCTTTGGACACTCTCTTCGACAGCTCTCGGTCTCTTGGAAGGAAAGGCTTGAGATGATTTGCAACTGCAGTTGGTTTCACGGACCCTCCTTTGTAAGTCTACTTTGCGCTCTCACCATAGCAGCCTGCTGGGGATCACTTCAGGGTGATCCCATTCACAGCTCAACATTTCATGATAACTAAAAGGTTGCATGTACCGTTAATAGAAATTTTATGTCTACACACGTTTACTGATAGCTAATCGGTACACAACACAAATTAACATTAAAATAACCACAATACAAAGTAAAATAAACACAATACAAATTCAAGTAAACACAAACACAAATTAAAGCAAAACCCGCAAAACAAATAAAGCGAACGCAAATTATGGCAAATACAACATAGAAGTAAACACAACAAAAATCAAAGTAAACACATCATAAATTAAAGTAAACACAACACAAATTAAAGTAAACACAAACATAAATTAAAGTTAACAGAACATTACAGTAAACACAATACAAATTAAGATTCAACGAGGCGGACGACAGCAAAAGGAAAGATAAAGGGTCTGGCAAACAGGGGTTTAGTCGTTACAAAGAATCACAAGCAGTCAAAGTGAAATTACCGGCTGAAATGATCTTGGTCATAGTCAGAACGGAATGTTTGGCACATGTGCAGATTTAAGGCACAAGAAAGAAAATTGTAAGAACTTAAACAAAGCCAAAGGGCAGTCAATACTACAAAAACTTTATAGGGAATTGTTGGTATAATTATTCACTGTAACAGAACAAAGAGGGCAAAACAAAGAAGGCAAAACAAAATGTTTTTTTTTAAAAAAACAGGCAAACTATCAACACTAGCAAAGGTATTTTTTGTGGCGGCAAAAGGACAAAAGTAAAGACAACAAAAAAACCCCAAAACACACAAATGCAACAAAAAACACAGAGAAAAAAAAATACTTCAGCAGTGGTAAAACGTGAGCAACCCTGTCAAAGATGCACCACTCTGTGTTCTCAACACCAGCAACCAAATCGTCAAATCACATCGCAACTAGATCATATCACAGTCAACTATGATCAGAACTTTGCACGCCCCTTGAACACCTTACCTCTGGACTTTCAGCTGTTGAGCGACTTGAGATCGAGTCCTGTGACGACTGAGTACCAGACGATGCCTGAGAGGAACGTCGAGATATGACGGTTTAGCAAAGATTTGCCAACAGAAAGAGACCTACAGACACCTTGCAAAAGTTAACAGCAACAAAGCGTTCCAACCGTTTTGACTTTATAGGCCTTACGCAATTTACCCTTTTTGCTGACATTTCACCCAAAAATGAATAATAGGTAGCAATTATGAGCACGAAGTGCAATTACGTACCATGCTGCAACCAGCTATCATAAACCTTCCAGATACGAATGCAATAACTATTGTAAAGAGGCATATTAACTACAACTAAATCATATAGAAAGTTAATTGTCAGTTATATTATCAAGATGGATTTACGATATTCCAAGTCCCTAGAGCAAGATTGATCATGTCCTATTATTGTCCCCACAACTTGTAGATCAAACAAACGTCTTGATCAAGCAGTCAATCAACAAAAATCTCATGGAGAAGGGGGAACTCAAACCTGTTACCCCATGCTTGGACGTAGTGGCGATCGAATAAGTCGTACTTTATTTCAAATTCTGTAACGAACAAAAAACCATCTAACGCCTTCTTCTAAACCTTCCTTAACCCACGTCTTGGAAAGTGTATATACTAGCAGCCTAATTGGACTACATTCGGGGTGTAGAGTACTAAAGAAATGCTACATCATGATGTCTCTCCCTCATCTTTACTTGTCATGCTCTGTTATAGACCCTAGTCTTTCGGATACCATGCCTTATTTTCACAACAGAAGCATAAAAATACACAGGAGTGAGAAGTAAGTCGATCTTGTTATTAGAGAAATGGTACAAAACTTACAGCCACTTACAAGTACGAAACTTTCTCGAGATCTATGCTCCGTACTAAAAAATTGTGCCTAATCTTCAAATTTTGTTGCGTTGCCGCTGGCCATCGCCTTATTAATCCTATAATGGGCTGCTTTCCGTCCATTTATACACAGCAAGGTCAAAGTTGTTTTTTATCACTGTATTCAGAAGATCAGTATTACAAGATTGTTCTAAAATCCTTTTAACAGCTGAAGCTACTTTCACGGTCCGATTTTTCGTTTCTATTCATCAGTGTTTCCATAACCCTCTGACTGGCCTATTTTACATTGCAATATGACTAAAATCGAATTAAAGGCAACTGTTTAACGGTAGTACTTCACTGGACTTTGTGATAAATTCCACCCATTAAATCTTTCAGACACCACCTTTCCAGATATCGCAGAAGGTTAAATGTATAAGTATTAAACAGGAGTTAAATATAAAACTTAGAAGCTTACGTTTTAGCCACAACCTACTCAACAGCTCACTCCGTGTATCCCACTTAAAATTATGTCTTGATCAAAAATAAACTCCTTATCTAGTGCCATATTTTCTTCCAAATATGCAAATTCGAGCTCAACAAAGTATTTGCTTCGCGGCAAGCTTTTCCTAGCGTGCTATTTCCCAAGAAAACAAATGGAAGGCTTTGGGGGAACATCACTCTCACGATCAAGAACTACGAACCTATGATACAGTTCAATCTAAAACCAAACCTGTAACTAGACCGAATTAGTGCACTAGCAAAGATGAGAAAATATTAGTTCATTTTCTCTGAAAACTAAGTCGTCTTTGGACTCATCTCCAATCAGCAGAAGCATTGGCAAGGTGATTAATACAGAGACAGTAAATAAATCAGAGTTGTGGTGCAGCAACAGCCAACACTTGAATAAGAGAAGGCTAATGGACAACAATTGCAGGAAATGAGTTAAAGAAAAGAGAAGAGAAGGAAGCAGCTAAAGTGACGAAAATTGTGCACTGACCAGTGTGCTGGAAAGGCAACAAAAGTAATGGATCCAAGCAAAAGCCTTCGAATGGCCAAAGACGCAGGATGATCACAGGCAGCAAGACCGATAAGAAGACAGTGAACTGTACCGAAAAGAGGGCGTGCAACAAGAAACGATCTGGTGGATAGGAACTTACGAGAAATAGAATACAGAGGTAAACCTGCGTCAACGCCTTGTCATTGCGACATAGCACAGGATTACCTGTTTTTATCATTCTGATAATCACTTCTGCATAAAACTACAAATAATGTCTAAACGGAAGATAACCAGACTAACCGGTGACTTGGAAAGATCTTCTTTGCTTGCTTTTTCACTTGGTGGTGGTGGCTTACGAAAAAGATAAAGAATGAGATGTCAACCTACACCCTTGACAATCTTAATTAGACTCAAATTTCAAGATTATTTGAACGTTTTCTGCATAAATAATCGTTGAATTCTTTAGGGCGGCGACTTGCAACGCAATTCACAAACCATATTTTCTGGTTAGCAACCTAAACTTCTGCCTGCTACATTACTGCTGAAAAGAACAAGTGGGCATTGTGTTCGCTACCATACTCTCTACTCCGTTGCCTCTTAAACAAATATGCTCAGATGACAAGTTCAGCAACCAACGGTCATCAACAAAATTGGGAAAACGAATTCACTGATTAGCATTTATAGGAAAAGTCATTTTTTCTTCCTGAGTACGATACAAATACGTTTACATTGGTAATTACTTATTCCTAATACCTTTGAAAAAAGCTAAATGGTGTTGCAAGTTCATTATCTTGAGTAAGCAAGCTAAATGGTGTTGCAAGTTCATAATCTTGAATTAGCGAGCGAAATGGTGTTGCAAGTTCATTCTCTTGAATTAGCAAGCTAAATGGTGTTGCAAGTTCAGTCTCTTGAATTAGCACGCGAAATAGTGTTGCAAGTTCATTCGCTTGAATTAGCAAGCGAAATGGTGTTGCAAGTTCATTCTCTTGAATTAGCAAGCGAAATGGTGTTGCAAGTTCAGTCTCTTGAATTAGAAAGCTAAATGGCGTTGCAAGTTCATTATCATGAATTAGCAAGCTATCTTGAATTAGCAAGCTTAATGGTGTTGCAAGTTCATTCGCTTGAATTAGCAAGCTAAATGGTGTTGCAAGTTCATTCGCTTGAATTAGCAAGCGAAATGGTATTACAAGTTCATTCTCTTCAATTAGAAAGCTAAATGACGTTGCAAGTTCATTCTCTTGAATTAGCAAGCTATCTTGAATTAGCAAGCCAAATGGTGTTGCAAGTTCATTCTCTTGAATTAGCAAGCTAAATGGTGTTGCAAGATCATTCTCTTGAATTAGCACGCGAAATGGCGTTGCAAGTTCATTATCTTGAATTAGCAAGCTATCTTGAATTAGCAAGCTATCTTGAATTAGCAAGCTAAATGGTGTTGCAAGTTCATTCTCTTGAATTAGCAGGCTAAATGGTGTTGCAAGTTCATTCTCTTGAATTAGCAAGCTAAATGGTGTTGCAAGTTCATTCTCTTGAATTAATGAGAAGGCAGATAAGGTGACGCTCCCCTATCTCTCACTAGAAAATCATCGGTTTGTTTCAACGGTTAAGATTGGCATTTGAAGTATCGTCTAATGAAATGATTAGTATATGGCCAAATGGGCGATGTGGAAACTCAAAAACCTGGTGTGCAGGTAACATCTGCCAGTCTATAGCACTAACCATGCTTAAAATATTTGAAGAAGTACGGCAACACTATCTATTGGCGTAAAGGTCTATCCCTTCAACGAATATCCCTCAAGCAACAATCAGCAAGATACAAGCAAGCAACTGCTTCGGGTGGCACCATGACAAGGGATTTTCCCTCTAAATACTAAAACAAGCAGGATATCATAACATTAAGTAATTCTATCCTTCACCTGAATTCGGTCGCAAAGATCAGTCAACAATTTTCCGACCGTGGGCAATCAAGGTATCACATTCACAGCAGGAGAAATGGCACAGCTCGAGTCACCGACGAGTACAGTAAAATAGCGAATTATCTTGATACCATCCTTCACCAGTAGGATAGTCCCAATAATGGTTTTGACGTTCTTTACTTACTGCGATATCCTTCTTTGTCGTCTTTGTTTTAAACTGTTCCAGCTTTTGTTTCGATCTTAATGCTTCCTTTCTGCTTTGTAAGAGTTGCTGTTTACGCGCCATTAAATCATCGGCCTAAAATGCGGAACAAGTCAGTTTCCGTGTCAGAGTATGCTGAGGGATCGAAACTGAACGGACAAAATTGCAACCCCGGCACCTTCTCGTCTGCATGGGAAAAAGTCTAAAGAATGTGGATTACAGACATCTTAAATGCACAAGAGGGGAATAAAAAATTTTCAATGCCCAAAATGTTTTATCCATGGCTTTCATTTCCTACTTCAAAATTACTACAACTTTCCACGTCAATCCTCCAAATTTTAATCAAACAAAACATATTTGAATTTAGCCAAGCATATCTAGCCATGTCATGAGTCCACGACATTCATATTTTGTGTATTTATATTGCATTTTTGGTCCAGATGCAATATCCAGTCTAATCTAAAAATTGTCTAACGCAAAACCAATCACCTGTTTATGGTCAACCACGATTATTTGTCTATATTTCCTACTTTTGTTTCATGAAGAAAGACAAGCTCTAAAAGCCGCTATAAACAACTTCTGACCATTTTCACCATTTTATGTTTTAAGTTCACGATGGCTGTCCGATTAGCCTGCCGGTGTTCCTACAGTCTAAGCAGCCGCAAAACATTTAAGTATGTATGGATGACAACGTGTTACATAATACAATGGAAATTGCCTCTATTGGTTCTATGTTTTGCACGCAGACACTATGAATAACAGATAAGCACAACAATATACTTCAATGCTGGCTTTGCAACAATAGGATTCTGGTAACTTCTATAAGTATCGAATGAATGAAATAAGAAACTGTACAATACAGATACTGGTCCTTGGGATACATCCCTGGTGTACACCGTAACATTCTCATGTGACAATTTTAACTACGAAATACTTCTAGGAAAAGAGAAATGCTGCAGAAACGCTGCTAGCCAATACGCGGCGACATCTAGTATATATGATGGAATGCAAACTTACCGACGTCTTGTTCGCATTGTCGATGTTACTGCAGAAAACAAAACAAAGAAACCATCATGACAATATGCACAGAAACTGGTCAAGAAACACTCCCTGAACGTTGATTTCAGTTTTCCAAATTCAAGACGGACAAATAAGCTTCACTATTCTCTTTGACTAAACTACTATCTCTTTAATTTTCCCTCCTCAAGGGCAGCTCAAATTAACGCACGTTATTGTGAATAAACTAATGATTATGTCCACAGCTCGCTTCTTAAAATCAGGCCATGTCAAATGTGAATCCCTTGAAGTTCTTATTGGAGTTGATAATAGTAAGGGTCACCATATCTCTGTTGAACTCATCGTTCGAATCGACGCACTATTTTACAAAACAATTATAGAATACTGAGAGCAGCAATAGCTCACTCGTAAATTGCTTGACTTGTATGCGTAAGCTAGCAAGTTCAACTCTCCAAACGGAGTTACACAATTGCCTCTAAAAATGGTACATTTGGCTCCGTCGCCTAGCGACCAAGGGAAAAGATTATGGAATGTAAACTCAGTGTTACCAGTGGGCTACTGGTGTAACACTGTTTGCAGAGCTGTATTGGCCTAGGGCTAAGGAAGCGAAGATGGATGCCGCCCTATCCAGTAAACGGCGTGAGAAGGAACTTTACTCATACAATGCTAGGTTAATTGGCCAAAAAAACAGCTGAAGATAGTTGAGCTAGTGTAAAACACAAAACATGAAAAACCTTTTTGAGAGGAAAACGATCCAACCGAGAATATTCGAACGAAAAGGGCATACTCATCCGATAGAACAAGTTGCATATCATCATGGCTGACAGAAGGTCTAGCAAAGTAGCACTTCTGTTGTCTAAGTAGTGTTCAGACAACACTATGCTTCTTGCAAAGATGAGGCAAGATATCGCGAATAGCAGCAGTACACTTAAAGTGTACTTATACACAGTCTTCTTCGCAGTCAGAAGCAAAGACGCAACTCCCCTACTCTTCCATCCCCAAATAATACAGGAATAAAATACCTTTAGCTAGGACCTAGCTATCCAAAAAAGCTTGAAGATCAAAATACTGTCCATTACCACGAGGACCTTGTGAAAAATAAATCCCACTTCAAGGGAAAGCATGTTCTAAACTACCTCGTTTAAAAATGGGATTGAAACGGAAACAATACTCACTGATCATCAGATCCACTATAACTTTTCATTTTTTGGCCATAATTTCTGATTGATTTTCTATCTAACGACATGGACATCTGTGGTGACATCTTAGTTTTGTCTGACCCACTAAAGGAGCTAGTTCCTCTTTGCCTGATGAAAAAAATATACCGTGACGACACATTACAACGACTGGAATATTTAAAAACACAACGATTAAATAAAATGGTCGACCACTTGGTCTCAGATCAAGGGAGTCCTTGCAACTCTGACGCCTTCTCTACGGTGTTAAACTGTTTAACAGAAATAGTGTTAAGTTACTCAGCCGCTTAAGCACTCACTCATGAACCTGTGTTTCTATTGAAGAATAAAGTTAAGGTGATACTCATTCTTCGGCGTTTACAGTATGTAAATCCCTGACAGAAGTAGACCAAGAGGCCTACTGCAAAGCACAAAAGAGAGTTACAATTAGACCATCTGAGCTTCTAACCAGGATCAACTGACGGTATTTGCGCACAATGAAGATTTACCGTCTTTGAGTATATTGTTGAAACAAAAAATCTGTTGAAAAATTTTCAAAATCTGGGCTGGTAAAAAACGAACAACATACGGCGAAGAAAACTAATTGTGTCACTGTTCATATACCATGTACAATTGGAAAAGGGCCATAAATGATAAATATGAAGTAGGTAGAGGCTTAGTTGTCATAGTCAATATTAAAATACCTTAACTACTTTTGCATATAATTTATTCACATATTTCGGGTCAACGTCCACTAAGCAACAAATTGTCGACCTGTCTGAGTAGTCGATAAAAAAATATTTAACTCTTTGTAACAGACCTCTTGAAATCTCGTCGACAACCTTGCATAGCCACATTTACTGGGTGAATATGAGTGAGTGTTTAATGTAATGAAACTTTAAGCGTGAGTACATCCGGGGCTGTTTATAGTGAAAATGAACAAAAATAGGACATATGGTGTTGCCGATACGTGCACAAATCGAAAGATGACAAAAAGATCGATCAGTCACCATTTTCCTAATACTGTAAAGGAAAGAGAGAGAAATGCGAGTAGGTGAAGACAATGAAGTGGATACATGTAGGGATAAAACCCTTGATCGCTTAATTTTGTAGCAGGATCAGGAAACAATTATGAAATTATGAAAGCATGAAATACGCTTCTCTTTTACGTTTTATAGACTATCTCGTGCAAATTTTCTAGAAATCTTGTCTTGGTAACTTATTGTATTGTGTATTTTTAAGTAAAATCTAGAATTTCTTTAGTTAAGACCTTAATGTACCCACACTGATAAAAAATACTCTTTCCTGAACGCCCTATCCAAGTAAGCACTGATGAGGTGCCTTTTAAACGTACTTTGATATCCATTACCACCAAAGGTTCCTGCGGCACTTGAAAGCAGTGTTCGAAAATTTCGTAAATCAAGGATAAACAGAATTCTCTCTTGATTAGCTACCTTCTTATAATGACAGGGCCATATAGGTTGCAACAGATCACTCGGGCAAGGGTTATATAGCCTCCTTGCCCTGCAGCTAATAATGATGTCTTTAAATCCAGACTAAACCATCTCAACCACAATAGCAGCATCAACTGACATCAAAAGCGTACAGCTACGTTAGGTTGTGATAGTTTAAACATAAACAAAAAGCGATACTTAATAACGTCAACCTGTGACATACTTTCATATAATTAGAACTTAAAGTACATTACAGTAAATTTATTTAGGTTTCATATGATTGCACTTGAGAACACTTCCCAACATCAAAATGCAGCGAGACGAGTTCAGATTAGTGCGTTGTTGTACAATCAGAAAGTGTGTGTGTAAACTCAACGAGTCAAGTTTTATCCCACGACTAGGATTGTTCTTGATTCATTATCATTGTCAGTATTTCAAAAACAGATCGTTTAAGCATTAGTGTTCTCTGCGACCATCTGATTGCCTCACCGTCTGCATGGAAGCGAGGCCTGTAAGAAAATGTTCTTGCCAGCCAATAACATACACTGAACTTGATGGAATTTCCTACCTTTTCGGGTTTATCACCAGGACCACTGCTACGTTTGAAAGGAAGACCTAACCCTGATATTTAAGAACCTTCTTATGATTATCGTCCTGTTCTAAGGACGTAATCGCTTTGTTACTACAAGTGATTATCCCTACCTAACTTTCCCAGGAGGTGGTAAACCTTTATCGGATTTGGCTCTCTGAGGGCCTTCAGAACTCCTTGGTCCCTTCCTAGGTAGTGTTTTGGTTGTCTCCGGTCGCGTCTCCACTTCCTTGACTCCATCTTCAGGTATATACTGACCAAGATGATCGTTTTCCAGGAAGTTGAAATCCTATCGAATATAACAAGAACATGAAATGCGAAAACTATGACCAAATCAACCTATCTAACAAGCGTCGTCTCCAACATGGAAACATGAAAAGACAGCCCAGATGTCGGACTTATAACCTTAACTGGGCGCTCACAGTATGCCAAGATATTCGCCCGTTGTGAACATTGAAAATAGGTCTAATAATGCACCTTGCTCAGATTTTAAAACACGTTAACACACTACGGGCGGAATTTTTATCTTAAATTAGATCGATCAATATACTATCGCATTAAGCTTCTACTTATACAAAAGTAATCCTCTGCCTGACTTCTTACCAAAGTACAGAGAAAAGAAATAACGAAAGCGAACACCTTCATCGTCTCATTAGAAGTAAAAACAGTATATTTTACTACTACTAATGGGAAGTAAAAACAGTATATTTTACTACTGCTACACATTACGGTATACGAGTCTCTCTAAGACATACTTTGCCACAAAAAGAGGAATGGGCTCTAACTGAAAACAAAGCTATTTGCAATCTATGCCATTATTTCTCAAAGTCAATCCACTTCAAATTCAATAGGTAATAATATTTACGCAGGCGTAACAGTAGTATCCAGCAGTCCATTTCATCTTATGTTAAGACGGGTTTAGAAATTATGTTCAGGCACTACTTGCTTCATAATTTTTTTGTTGTGTTATTTTAGCAAATGAGTATCTGATAGCGTAGACTGCCCCCTTAAGTTGCTTGTATTCTCATGTTGACGTAATTCTTAATCCATCCTTAGGAAAAAACGGTTAAAAGATCTAAAATGTAAGCTCGGCTCTAACCACTTCAGTTACTTCGTTTGCAAGGGATGTTTGATTCTACTTTGTCATTAATCGTGTCGCTAGGACTTTAAATCGTAACGATTTATACAATGCCTCTTAATGTGGCTCTTTCGTCAGAAAATAATTATAAACAGGTGTAACGTCTTGAATGTAATACGGTTCAGAACATCAAAGATTTGAGCATTCAATACCTGAAACGACTCATCTTGTCGCCGTCTACCACTCTCCTTACACGAAATTTCAGCACTTTTCCATGTCTACACTTCAGAATGTTCACTTTCTCGGCAATCAGATACAAGTTTTCTTCATTATAGCAAATTTGATGACACAACCCGGTTTTATGAAGGCTTAGGATAAAAATATGAAGTGCAAACAGCGCTGAGGCTATTACATAGCTAAAAAATAAGTAAGCACTAGGGTCGTTTGGCATAACTGACCACAACATTGACTCGTGTAACTTGATAAGATTCTAATTTAGAACAGCTTATAGTATTATTCTTAGAGCGTAAAACACACCTGAAATATATATTTGCTCCAATTCTCAGACCTCTCTGATTTAAAACAACAATTGCTCGTCTATGATCACATAATCCAGCATGTGTAAACAAGGATCTACCTTGAACGTGTAGTCACTGCATTGTTACTCAGTTTTTGCGGTAACAACACTCTGCTACATCTTGACCGACTTTTTTGCAGCCGAACTTCTGACTAACTATTATCTTAATTAATCTGCGCGACAGAGGTTAAATAACTTTAAAAATAGGTTCAAAATGTACCCCGCTAAAGGGTTACCTGATGTAGAAAATACCGCCGTTTACCCCTGTCACTAAAAACAAATACCAAAGTGCAATGTAATTTGTTTTAGAAATCGTTTACAACGGATCCACAAACTTGCTGCCTTTGCAAGATACGAATTTCTTGTGTCAACGGCAAGACCCGTTGCTACGGCAAATCCAAGAAGTGCGAGCCTAGTCCCTCTACTAGATTGGACCATACCTCGCGCTTTCTTACGCCTTACAACAATTCACACGCAGTGGTGCCAAGATTAAATCTTGAATGATTCAAAAAAGGGCTGACACAAAAATAAGGTCACAAGACAGAATACATTAGCAATAATTTAAATGTTTGAATTTGGTAAATAGTTTTCTGTGCTTCGAATAAATGCTGTAAATCAACAATCGTAAGCACGAATGAGAGAGTGAATTCCTGTTTGACTAATGACTAAAACAACAAAATTTCACAAAGTGACCATCATGCCTCTACCTACTATCAGAAACAGAGATGAGTAGATGGAAATCAGGGGCAACACCTGTTTGACTAATGAATAATACAACAAACTTTCACAAAGTGACCATCATGCCTCTA
>JANTCA010034312.1:0-20817 GCA_024741275.1 Chironex yamaguchii | reverse complement strand
CTATCTATCTATCTATCTATCTATCTATCTATCTATCTATCTATCTATCTATCTATCTATCTATCTACCTATCTGTCTGTCTGTCTATCTATCTATTTATCTATCTATCTATCTATATATCTATCTATCTATCTATCTATGATGAGCTTCTTTCACTTCATTGGCCTTTTTACCATTCCTGTCACCATGAGAATCGTTCCATTGCCTTGATTACTTTTCTAACTACTTCTAAGAGACGCCGTTTTTCTAATGGAGTTAACCTGGTGGTTGTAATGGAAGCGAGTTTATACTGCTGTTTAGATTTTCCAAGTTTCCTCACTTTCATGTGATGCATGTCATTTGTATTTCGTCTCTTTGTTACTGTATTTCGACTTCACATGGAAATAAAAGGCAATAATTATTACTTGGGTTGCAAGGTAACTGCTCTATTAAAAGTAATCACAATTATGCAAGGTGTACAAGAACATTAAAACCTACAAATTTCATAATATCAACTTGATTAATGACAAAATCAAAAAAATGTGAAAATGTCTTAAGCACGGTACAGATAGAGATGCCTATAAAACTTGTTTTTCATAATCAATTTATTGTAATTAAAACTTTAAAAGTGATAAGGCAAAAACCAATCAGACATCGAATACCATCTGTCAAAAGAAATGCTAGTATGCTTTTGAACAAGATAACAACGTCTAATTGGAAACAAAATTAAATTAGCTTTAATTTTTGTTCAAAAACACTTGATTGCTCCATAAATATGATCTGCACGATAGGAGGCAGACCTTGGATAATTTTATAGCTTTATGGAAGGGTGAAGAGACTTGGCGAAATATATATACTTGAAAGTATACACCAATGTTAACAGAAAAGCAACATGTTTCTGGTTGATTATCAAGGCAAGTCTTTTTCGAGGTCTGACAACAAGGCAGGACGTTTTGTAACTTCATCATAGTGGCAACAGTAGACGCCCCTCCAACCCCCCCAACACCGCCCCCTCCTTCGAATGAAGTGGCATTGTATTCACTAATGGTCAGTCACTTTTTTCCATGTAGCCACATTCGTATCTTTGCTTCTGTGATTTGGCTGTCTGTTAGTGATCTCTCTTGGACATTGATTTTCTTTTGATTATCTCATCATCAGGATTTTCCATCAACTTCTACTCGTTGTGAGTATCTCCATCGTCAATGAAGCCAAAGATATAAGATATATTAAATGTATTTAATAGGCCACACTAATAACACAAAAGTCATAGTAAAGGTAGCAACGTTTACGGCTTCCACTTTGTTAATTTCACTATCTACTGGACCTATCCTGATCTAATTTCACTGACAGCCATGGCCTTGAAATGTCTCCTAAATTTCCTTTAACATTCGACTTGCATCTTTTTATAATACATCTTTCCCCATTGACCTGATCAGTCTGATTGTTTATAAACCCAAAACTGGTTCCAATTAAGTTATTCTATTGCTGAATAAAGATTTGACTCGGTTTCTATAAATTCATAACGTTCACTTTAAAACATCGCCGGGGATGATTAAAGAAGCCTTTTGTCTAGAAATATAATCACTGATTGATCCAATTTGCATGACATGTTTCTATTACGACATTATTAAGAGATAAACCTATTTTTATCACTAATTTCTCCTGCAAGAAAAATATTGCAGGCATTAAAACTTGAAAAGGAAAGATTTAAGGAATAAGCTTAAATCCATTCTCATTCATTTCGCTGCAAGTAGATCTAACAAAATGGTATTTTGATAACTTCAATTACTAATACGGTTAACCGTGATATTTAAATTGGTCTTCTATATAACAATGCTGTAGAGCGAGAAAAATATACTTGTACAGTAAGTCAAGAAGACAACGATCCATTCGCAAACCTTCTACCTACAAGGTCTTAGTCAGGCGACAGAATTTGCCTTTCTTTGTTTTTCGTTAAGGCGCAACCACACTGGATGTTCATCGATTTCTATCAAGGGACATGCCAAATTGTGTCTTTGAATTGCTTCTGAAATCTAATAGGCTTAAACTGTTTTAACTTTCTGTCTTGCGCTTTGCGATTGTCCAATTATATATTCTGTTAACTTCTGTTAACTCCCACAATCTCGCAACACCCCTATCAGAATAATAACAAACTGTTTGTACACTCTCTTTCATCCTTCTGTCGAGTAAAATCATCGAGGATAGCCAATTTAAAACAATACGCAGTAATACTTACCAAAAATACTACCTGAAGAGACTTTCCATCGTCCATCCATCACCCCATGATCTGATGACGTCACTGCCAGAAAAACCAATGAAATTTCTGAGGAAATGAATAACAGTAGGTCATAAGAACCATAACTAACCATCAAATGGAGGAATAGCGGCAGACAAAAAAAAACTTACGCAAAAACAAACTCATCACTTCACAGATATCAGGCTTTCATTGATCAACAGCAGTTTTTCCTCGCAATAGCAATCATTTCCCACTGAAATTGGTGACCCAGACAGTCAAAGAAAGCTATCTTGATGTACTTACCCGACTAAGTGACAGCTGTTGATTTTCAAAGCACAATCCTCACTTGAGAAAGTGTACAAATGAGCAAGAAATTCCTTCGCGCCTCCGCATTCTTAGGACAAAAATCGATTTGCCGACCAAATCAATTAACTTTACAGATGGTTGTCTACCACTAAAATTCAAGCATAAGGCGTGGTACACCAGAAACCTCATCAGATGCACGTATTTTAGCATTTCGAAAAAAATAATGACTGAACTTACATCTATTGCTACTGCTGCTACTACTACTGCTGGTAATAATGCAAAGAACTACATCGTCAGGAAAATTATGAACAATGCCATAAGAACTGCTTACTACAAAATTTTTGCATAAAATATAAAAAATGACCAAGTCCTGATCTTTTCAAATTTAAAATTCGACAACTGTATTCCTGTAACTTTATACACTTAGTACTGTCATATCAGAATTTGTTGAAATGATTTTCAATAAACTTCAAACTATAAAAGTGTTTTGGAAATTGCAGTTCACCAACACTGCAGATCAAGGCATCCAATCACTGTCCTTTCGAAAATGCCTCACGTTGAATGTACGGTAAACGATACAACTGAAACTGGACAGTATAAGAAATTAAGCAGCATCACTATGAATCCTTATCAGCAAAATATATTAGATGAAAAGTCATGATTATTCTCAAGCAACATCACATACCAAATAAAAGCAAGGCTTTACAAACCATCTGCGATTTTGTGCGAAATATGTGGACCTATTATTTACGGACGGTTGACTTCCGTACACCACGAAATAGATAACGATTAAAGTGAACTTGAACAGAGATGTATACATTTTAAAAATCAATTGAGGTAGCCATTAATAAAATTGACGATAGCAAAAAAACCCCGCACACTTGTTAGTGATCTTGACCCATTCCGTATCATTACTTTTTCCCCTATCGCGCACTACTTTTAATGGGCAGGTAGGTAACCTTAACACGCCTTATGTTACGCCCACGTTCATGTTAGGGAGCCGTCTAGGTTTTCACCTGTCACTCTTCAAAACATTGCAATTCATTGATATGCTTGTGCAGAGCAATTTAAGGTCCTAATGATGACAAATGATATAAATTTTCTCTAAATAGATATATTCAATATTTAAGTCCGTACTAGCTCTTACTAAACTAAGTCTGTACGAAACATTCAACGCCTGAAAAACGTGTGAAAACATCACTTTAATATGAGCGTCTGCGTCTAACCATTACCGTCACCTTCTAGTTATCTTTTAATAGTTAGCTGGCAGGAGCTCCTACCCTCATGTGGTCACAAACTTCAAAGCAGAGTCGCATAGCGGTATAAAGATAAAGGATAGTCTCTGCCGATTTAAATTATGAAAACTTCAATGTCCCAAAACTTACTTGTTCAAATACTTAACAAATTGTGACCACCAACAAAGTGTTGGATGAAACCATCAAATGTTATTATGCACTGTCCACATGACAGTGGCAATAAGAAATAGGAAATATCTTTAGAGAGTACTTGCTCTCTTCAATGTCTAGACTTGCACCTGAGAATTACGATTATATGACTTTTCACATCAAATTAATTTCAGAAACTACAACTGCGCATAAAACCAGTGTACATGCAATTTTACTCTATTTTTTGTGAGGATGCTGTGGTTCTCTATTTCATATTGTGTGAGTTGTGGTTTAAATTTGAAAGTTGAAGACGATAATGATGATAATTATGCTGATCACAATGATACTGATGTTAATGATAATAATGATAAGAAGAAGAATAATAAGAAGAACAATAATAATAATAATAATAATAATAATATTGATGATAATAATCATACGTCCTGGGTATGACGTTAAAATGCATCTGGTTGTGGAGTTTCGACGTGGGATAATGAGGCTAACTCTTTGGCACACCTACTTCCATGTCACCCTTGAGCAAGGTGTAGTACCTGTCAGCTCTCCCGGAGACTAAGAAGTATGGGTTAGCATCCAGCGGGGGCTAGTTTGTCTCATGGCCAGGAGGGAGTCTTTAGTCTTGGCTGACAGCCATCTTAGAGATGGTGTCTCGATATAAATACTGGTGGTAGTGCAACCTAAAATTCACTATACCTTAATTGAGTGATAAATGGCTAATCAAATTTCTGAGAATAATGGTGTAAATGGGGCTGAAACGTCCAGTGAAAGTCCTTCATTCGGCAGGTGTTCCTCGGCTCAGCAGCGAGGACTCGGTCGTCATCATGCTACTGCTAAAATTAAATGGAACATCGAAGTAAATAAGGTTGTAACGGAATGTTTGTTTAGGAGTAAACCATTTGATGAAACAGGGAAACGTATTAGAGACTATCGGTAAAAAGTGTTTAGAGAATGGGGAAATACGGGCATGTTCAAGTCAACGGAACAGAGTGTTTGTGATCAAGCAAGAGCCATAAAAAAAATGATTGGCTGTCCAAATTAGAGCTAGAGATGAAATACCAGATAAAGTCAATAAGGAGGAAACATGGCAGTGGTTATCAAAAGGCGCCCATGTCAAAAAATGAACCATTGATGCCTACAGAGTACTGGCCTTGTTGTTTTAATGTAGACGGACTCCATTACATGTAGATGAAAGAAGGATGGACAGCAGAAAAAAACGATTAACTATAGCCTTCTTAATCTGTTTCTATCCTGACATTCTTGAGGCCCAATAGACTTTTCAGCTGCAAAATCAGGGATCTTTTGCTGAAAAAATTCTAGAAACAGCATCCACAGGAAAATAGATTTTATTTCCCCTACTAAGCAATTTAACTTAGATTTTGAACAGCGCAAAAAGAACCCCAACAAATGTACTGACCAGTACAAGTAGCTTTTCTGTAAACTGTTGTTATCAAATTAGTCTCATTTATTTCACCAAAACGTCAAGAAATGGTAATAAAATGTCTATTCCTTTTCAACCGTAAACTTGAGAGCTGGATGTAACTGGTTACGTTTTTGGAAAAGCCTGTCGCATTCCAGTTCTGTTTTAAAGATGGCAAAGCGAAACATAGCGAAATAAACAGACAACTTTTGGTTGTTTTCTTTTAGAATGCGCTCCTCGTGAAAGCCGACAAAAATTTTTGCCAAAGTTGGACCCAAGAGGCTACCTATTGCCGCACCATCCCTTTGTCAATATAGTATGTTGTTAAAACTGAATTCAACATCTCTAGTGGCATATTCCATTAACTCAACAAAGATCTCTTCTGGGACGGAGGGCTGTTCAACCTTTCTCATGTAAAAAACATTGGCACATATTTTTATTGTTTCATCAAGGGGGACAGTAGTGAAAAGGCTGGTTATGTCAAAAGAACACATAGCCGCCTCACGAGAATCAATTTTGAGATTTTGAACGAATTTTACAAAAGTGATAAGCAGAACCAATAAAGTAAAAATAAAAAAGGCTTAAGTGGAGTACCGTTCTTATGTGATTTAGGTAAACCATATGTGGATATTAAGAACCTGTAGGACGAATCTGATCGTAAATTTCGCGAGTTAACCCATCTTTGTTTAAAATCTATAATAACCTACGTTGCAACTCAGCTTCAATTTTTTTTCAGTATTGTCATGGTTTTCAACACTGCCTAAGATTTGAATTTTTTCTTGGTCACTAAATATATCAAACATCTTATAAGTATGGCCATTTTGTTAAGAATTACGACCCCAGATCCTTCATCAGCTTTATGATGTAAAAGTCCGAAATGTCCATTGGCAAAATAGGCAATTATTTAGCACAATGTGAGAAATTTTCAAGGCAAATTGTATTTTTTACATTACAAAGAAATTGAGTTTACACTACTATTACTACTACTACAACAACAAGTGTTACTACTATCCATGTATAGTCATTTGATACATAAGACAGGTGTGATATGACTTGCGAAGTTTGCCACTTTATGCAATCTTGAGCCATATCTTCATCCAAGTTCACTATCCTCTGGTCAGCATCAACTGTTTCCTTACAAACTTTCCTTGGTCATCAGTACTTGTTCCGACCATGTACTTCCAGAAAGGTGCACTTGTTAATCCAGGAGTCAGATGGCCAAACCACTGCAACCTGTTAAATCTGAGGGGTGGAAGGTTCAGCAATCTCAGAAGTTCAGTGGTGGTGATTTGACTTGATACATCCAAAGAAGCATAGCCCTCTCCTTTTGCATCAGTCAACCATATATCATGGCATTCTACACACACCTGTCATAAAGCATACCAGGAGTGTATATTGTGATTGTCTTGCTTATCAACAATGGCAGGAGTTCTCTAAATTTGCCCCAGCTGATTGAGTTCTCGTGACTGTGGCAAGTTCACATCCCCTACAAGAATGGATGCTGTGCCCCAGATGAACAAAACTATGCACAACATGCTACATGCCACTATCACCTCAGTACATGGTCTTACATCAAC
Source organism: Chironex yamaguchii (assembly GCA_024741275.1). Lineage (NCBI taxonomy): Eukaryota > Metazoa > Cnidaria > Cubozoa > Chirodropida > Chirodropidae > Chironex > Chironex yamaguchii. The sequence continues at coordinate 13,899 of JANTCA010034312.1, read as the reverse complement.
TGTTTGAGGTTTCCCAAGGCATCTGCTACACTTGAAGTACTGTTTATCCACTCAGCTACTACCAGAAAATTCTTTGTGTATCCAGCAGTTGCAACCACAGCATAGAATAGAATTCTGACCCACACCTCTTCAGCATACGCTACAAGGATGCCTTCCTGAATCTTGCAGCATATTAAAGCCCTTTTCAGAGATCATAACTTTTGTGTCGAGTATCTTAACTTTTCAAGACCTTTTTTCTCAAGTCTCTTCTTCTAGCACTTTAACTTTACTAGTAGTTCTTCTCAGGATTCTTCGAGTATGACCAGTTCATTGACAAATAACAGCTCTCATGGACACCCAATACACTACAGATTTGCCTACACGATGCATAAAAAACAATGACGAAGAGTACTGGAATCAAAATTGACCCTAGCACACACCAACCATTACCTCAAAATACCTACAGAAAGAGCTACAATATGATACTTATCATGATTGTGATGATGTTGTAGATAATAATGGTCATAATGATCCTCAATGACAAGGAAGAAGAGTCCACATATGTAGTATTATAAAGAAGACTCTCTTAAGAAAAGTCTCTTCATTGCTACAACAGGATCTATCTGAACTGTGTCCTGCAGTAAATGTTTCTAAACATTCCAAATGTTGAGTAAAAACTGAGACAGTCATGCAATAGAAAGCAACACATATGCTCAGCTGCTATTTCACAGACTAAAATGTTATCAAAGCAAGTACTAGGTCATTACTTTCCACTATTAAGGTTAAGAATGTCTATAAATTACAAACTGACATTAAAGTTTGCTGAAAAATAAGTATCATAAGGAAAATATATTATTCTGAGGATGTTTTCTTACTAAATGCTTCTTGACATTACAATAACACTTGTTTTGTATAAATTGCAATACCTTAAATGCATAAATTAGATAATCGAATCCATGAAAGCACCACCTGTGGGATAGATCAATAAAGTACACTTCCTGTCAAGTATGGAAATTAAAATAGCCTCATTGACTACACAAGCTGTGTGATAGTAGAGGATAGTGATGCATAAATAACTGAAATACTATAGTATATCAAAGGTTCAGAGTACTTATGTGTTTACTGATGCTGAAGATTGATACAAAATTACTTTTTAATACCCTGAGCATTCCTCAAAGAAAATGATGGCTGAACATGACATTAAACTTTCTTGGTCAGAGTGAAACTAGTTACATCTCGAACATATCTATTAAATATTACCATTTAAAACAGACGATATACTAAAACCGATTTAACCATTCTCGATATGAAATGGTAATCATATTCAATCTGATTTAATTGAATATTTAGTTTTACCATCTCCCCAAAGCAATGTATTGATTTTAGTTATAACAAAATTATCAAATAGTTATTACCTTATGACAAAAAAAGCCTTATGTCAAAGAAAATAAAAAACAGAAAAACAAAACAAATTTCTCTGCCTTTCCCCTTGCCATACAAGGAGTGAATATTTAAGTGTCCACACTTAAAATGAAAATGCTTTAAATGCTATTCACATATGTTTCTCTGATGGATACATCCCTTGCACAATCTTTCAAAGAAGATGCATACAATGAACAAGGGGTCTCGTCCATTTGCCAACTGTACAAAACGCCTACCCACCCACTATAATTTAGCAGGGTGTCAATAAAAGTGCCACTGATGAAGCAAAAATGTCCGTGCAATGTAAACAATTGTCAAAAAACAAAAATGTCATCGGAAAACCAAAATTGCCGACGAGGTACTTCCTCACAACAACAATTTTTTGGCAGAAATTCTGATGGATTGCGAGGGCTGGACTGCTGTGCATTTCAAAATTTTAAGTCTTAGACAAAAGCAAGCTAGGATTTTTGCAACTACTGAAAATACATAACACAAGCATAGTCGATAAAAATATGAAGGTAAGCTGTTAAAACATACAACATTGATAAAATAATAGAATCAAATACCAAAGAATAGAATAAATTTGATCAACAAACATGTCCCTAAAAGATTTGATAAATGAGCATTCAACAAGCATCTTGATTAACACTGCTTTGGAGACCCCTGTGGAGGCCCAGGCTTCAGGAATTTAGTGTGGCTACCCAACTGTCGATCGTATTGTAAATTGGTCAAAGCTGGGCAGTGAAAGCAACAGTCAAAAAATCTCCCTTGCTACAGAATAAAACATTAAAACAAGAATCTCAGCACAGAAAAAGTGTCACAAATATACAATTGACATCAAGGATATGCTAATAATTCCGTGCAAAAGTTCCCAGTTTATTCAGTGCAAAGTCATTTTTGGAAAACGACTTACCAGTCCTATGTATGTAGACAATAATGCACTTAATTAGTATATTCTGTAAACTGATACAGTAAGACAGAAAATTATGGCTACACCAAAAACAATCTTCAGATAGAAGTAGACAGGATGGCAATGTATAACCATCAGTTTTGATTACAACCGCTAGAGGGTTGAAGCCAGCTCACACAATGGCATATCTTATGCCTTTCCTACAGAGCTAATAGCTCATAGCGCAGTAGGAAACAAGTAAAGTCATTTAATTGATCACTGATTATTTGCTCATGTAATTGAGAATCTGTGTTCTTGAGCATAGACTTACAAGCTGCAAGTTTTCTGGGCATACAAGGCAGCCATTTATCATTGTTTGCACTAATTTACAATAGAGGTAGACAGGGTTGTCTTATAAAAACAATCAATTTTAAGTTAGGACTTAAACCAAAGATGCATCACTGCTGGGTCTCATGACAGCAAATCTGATACCTAGTGGACAAATAAATCCACACCTCACAGTCCCCGAATATTTCTGCAGGAAAAGTGTCACTTCATGAGACCAAGGTTCAAAACTCTAATGATTCCAGTCCTAGACTACCTTCTTTTTACAAACTGAAACTCCATTTATTCAAGTGTAAATTGTCCTATTTACTTGTATTCTACAAGACATATCTTGTAGTTTGCAGAATCCAAAATCATCAAAACAGCTTTGTAAATAACTGCTCTTATCCTTTGGATTCATATACTGACACAAATGGTGCCAGCAATTCTTTGCTTACCACAGATTCTTCCAGAGGCACATCAATGTCAAATATTGGTGCCTTTCGACCTCTACCATTGGTGCCTTGATCATCTCGTGAAGGTATTGGAAGTGCAGAGTGGTGTGCTGGTAATGGCTCTGTAAAAAAATAACTGTGCAACATGGCCTCTTTTGCTGGCAGTCTTTCTTGAGATGGGTAAACTAAAAACCTTTTCACTAAGTCCAATGCTAACGAGCTTGCATCTGGTAAGATTTCTTCCAAAGGAATCGGTTTCATTGTTGGGAAGGTAATCTTGTTATAGTCTGGTAAATCTTTCATGCCTGGCCATATTTTTTCGTCGGGTGTTCCTAGAACACGCAGAACACAACACAGTTGCTCTATATCGCTCTCACCGGGGAATAGGGGAGAATTATTCAGTAGTTCGCCTATAATTGCACCAACAGCCCACAGATCCACTCCTTCGTCATACTTTTTGCCACCATACAATAATTCCGGCGCTCTGTACCAGCGTGTGGCCACTTGGTGGCTATACAGTCGATCTCCATGATTGTTGAATACTCGTGCCAACCCAAAATCGGCTATTTTTAACTGTCCAGTTCTGCTAATAAGCAGATTTGCAGGTTTCAAATCTCGATGCATGATATTATTTGCATGACAATACGCAATGCCACGGAGCAGCATTAAAGAATAACTTTTAATCTGTCCTTCCGTGAGAGGTTTGTCAAAATTTCTCAAAACTTGACTTAAATCAGATAACATGTACTCAAAGACCAATACAAATCCTGTTCCATGAGGAAAAACGTCGTACAATTTGACAATGTTTTCATGTTCAATTTCTTGAAGGGCTTTTATTTCCCTCAAGGCTGTGTTTGGTATCCCGTCTTCAAGTTTACGCAAAGGTATTTTCTTTAATGCCACAAATTCTCCACTTTGTACATGTTTTGCCTCAAAGACGACTCCGTGAGCTCCTTCTCCAATGCGACCGATGATGCTATAGTTCTCCATGATGGAAGAAAAACAACTGCCATATTGCTATCCTAAAAACCATCCGCCACATCAATAAACAGTCAATTAATTATGATCATAAATTTGTATCCGAGCACGATATTCAAATACTATTTATTCACTCATTTAATTAATATTTTACCTCTTAATATTTTAATTAATATTTTACCTTTTCAAATCAACCAAAAAATAATTTTCACGGTATATTAAAGGACTAAGTTGCTAAATTAGTATAATGCTACCTTTTTTAGGCCTGAATATTCAGCAGATATCAAAACAAATAAATGTATTGACAATGTCCGGTCTGAAGGCAAGTTCCAAAAAGGTAAATGGTGTCTTTTTCAAGGAAAAAAAGCCCTTTCTAGAAAATGTACCGTTGTAAAACAATCATGGTTTGGTTTTCTTCATGTATCCAATGTATCATGGAATGCTTCACACTTTGAACGATCTGATCCTATCAACAAAATCGTTTCACAAGTATTTGCCTTTTGTGAATTCCCACTTTAACAATAATAGTATGACTAGTATATATAAATATAGCTATGACTGACTACCTCAGCCATGAATGTAATTTTCTTCATTAGCCTGATTAGGAATATGTTCTTTTAACTCACAATCGGCAACCAATTCTCAACTAAAACACCCTTGTAAGCCTTGATTATAGCACCCTTGGAAACCATATCCTGGTTGATTGTGCTGAGTCATAGTACGATAGTATAGCGTGATCGAAATCCTTTTAGTTTTTGGTGAACCTTCACATATCTGCTGAGATGGCCAGGGTCTTCTCCCCCCTCCTCCCCCGAAGCCAGGCAGCCACTGATGATCTACAAAGACCAAAAAGATCCATATTGATCCACAACGAAACAATGATGATCCACAATGACTTACGACGGATCAATTATGATCCACATTGATCTACAAGGGCACAATCCATGATTCACAATCAGGGCCACCGAGAGCTAGGACAGGTCCCGGGACAGCTAATAGAAACGGGCCCCCTTTTAAACTTTTTTAATTTTCAAACAAGATATTGGGCCTAAGCGGAATTAAGCCAACTGTGCTAAAGCTAAAGAAAGCAAACAGTAGGTAATTACAACATAACTTAAAATCTTCACTTTGATATCGTTACAAAATATAACAGAATAAAACAGCTTTAATTTCTTACGGGCCCCCGAAATGGCCCGGGCCCAGGGGCAGTTGCCTCGGCTACATCGCCCTCTCGGCCGCACTGTTCACAATGATCTACAATGGAACAATAACGATTCACAATGATCTATAATGGAAAAATAATGCTTCATAATGATCTTGAAGGGAACAATAATGATCCATATTGATCTACAACAACCCAACAACGATCCACAATGGATCACTGAGGGTCGTTGGGCATCGTTCAGCATATTTTATTAGCAGCCTGAAGCCCTTCACCAGCATGTTAAATCGCACTCAAGAATATTGGATTTTAGATCACCAGCTCGGTCGCCGGGTCCAATGTTTCCATGGAAACGCGTCAATACAAAAATGGACGACAAGGACTCCAAAATTGATGTAATGACATAGAAATTTCTATGTGTAATGAGCATGTATAAGAGATAATGGACACAAGGAACCAAAGGTACGATAATGCATATCCATTATCATAAAAAAGATTCATATGGAAGTACACAGGCTATCAGTCATTCTATGTGAATCCTCCAGTCATATTATTTGGTGTCTGTTTATTGGCCAATACACATATAGAAGCATGCTTTTGTACCTACAATGCATCCCTTAGCAGCCGTTTGTAGTAGTTCCATGTAAAAGTAGACAAGGTGGTCACGTGTAATGAACAGAAGTGAGGTTACCGCGAAGACTACCGGAGCTTCGAATCCGGGTCTCGTGACAGCAAATCCGACGCCCTTTCTACTAAACTATACAGGTTAATAGGAAAGGCCGGAAGATTGTAAATCTATTCAGCCTCGATTATCCATTCATGTCATTGAATGAAGTACAGTATTTGCTTACAAGCGGCATACAATTTTATCAGCGTTGCACTAATTCCATTCAGCGTGTAGTATTTGGTAAAGAACAGAACTTGTAAATGTAAAACATATTAGCAACTGGACACCTGCGCTGAGCTAAACATTTGACTATAAACCTGACAAATTCTTTTCAAAAGTGGTGTAAATGGCGCCAGGAGTTTATAACTTCCTTCAGTCATCAGAATATCCTTTCATTGAAAGTTACGTCAGAAAATCCATAACAACAGGTGGGGTATAGACGGGGTGATAGAGATATAACAAGCCCCTTTTGATATGACGTCATTTGTCCTTTGAGAGTGATTTTGCATATATATGAGACGCTGTCCTACACAAGTGACTATATTTAAGTGTAGATTCTTAACAGATGTCAATAATCATTATTTTCTTTTTTTTTCTTGTCGTGGGTACTTCTTAAGTGTTAAGGGGCGTTTCACGTTATAGTTAACGCACAGTTCAAGCAGTAGGACGTATTGTAGCTCCAAATATAGCGTTACCATCCTAAAGACACGAAAAGCAAACATTTGTGTGGAGGAAATACCCGAGCAATGTGCACGGACGGCTTTGTTTCTTCACTTTCTCTTTGTTTTTTTCCTTTCTTGTTGATGATTGGCTATGTTCGATACATGTTTGGTATAAAAAAGGTTGCCATATATACGTATACTTTCCTTTTGAAGATTCATACTCTGAAGAGTGTCAGATGAAAAAAGCTTTCAAGTATGCTTTTAGCCTAATGTTGCAAATTTTCAAGGCGATTACTATGACAGTTCATTAAAGTATTAAGGAAACTGGAAATTCCCCTCGGCAAGGTGTGTGCTTGCGCTGTCCGAGTACCTCTAGTTCCCCTTTTTGCAAAGTTCTAATGATTGACGAATGCAAGTACTGTGGAGCTAGTATTTTGCCAGTAAAGCATACAATCTGAGTTTCCCGCTTTTTCGGAGAGAGAGAGAGAGAGTGATTTTCGAGTCTGGATTCTTCTCTTCTTTCAAAACAGCGAAAAAATTACAGATTTATTGGAGGCACAGCAAAGTAGCACGGCATTGCACGATAACGCTTTTAAGTTTTGAATTTTCTGCTATTTAATACTTTTGTCCAGTAGAAGCTGCTGTCATTGAGTTGGGGTTTAAAACCTGTACTCCTATCTATAATTGTACCTTACTGTTACCCTTCCACCCAAATGCCTTTTATGTATGGACTCCATTATAGAATGACCTCCTTCTGACAAAACGTCCCAAACAAAGACGATTTCTAGTTTGACTTAATTTACTAATAACATTGCAATAGTCCAATTATATGTTTAGCCAGCAATTTCAGATGCAGGGACAAAGGTTCCTGACTTCTAAAGGAAGCATTAGAGATCATTAATAGCTACAGCACAGACTACCTGTTCGTGCGATTTGCGATGTGTTTTTGACGCAGCGAGTGTCGAGTGCTGGTAGATGTACTCATGGCCAAACAAGGCTTTGTATATCTATACATGGCCCTTAGTAGTTTAACACTTTGCCATAATACGGCGCAAGATCATATAAAGTTACAGGAAAATGCCTCTAGCTTATCGTCACCTTACGCGGGATTATTTTCAACAAAAACCAGTTACCGGCTTATACAAAATACAAACACTACTCAGTTTACGCCAAAGGGTTGTGAAGCTTCTCAAGTTAACGCGATTTTTCGTCATGGGTCAAGATATCCGAGCAGAAAGGATGTTAAAAGAATAAGCAAACTTCTTGACATTTTAAACAAACTCATTCCACTTGGCACTGGTGTAAATGCTGGAGTGCGTCTGCATATACCCTTAAAACTGGAATACAAGGCAGAAATGGATAAAGAATTAGCTGCAGCAGGTGACCTAGAAATGTACAATCTTGGCAAGAGATTTCAAGCTCGTTTTCCAACACTTTTCAAGGGGCCTAGTAACCCTCTAAATTATAAATTCATTAGTACGTGCAAATCACGTAGCATCAGAAGTGCTTATGCATTTTCCCTGGGTGCCTTTGAGGGGTATGGTCACGTGGGACCCTCCAAGTACCAGCCAGTAGCTGTTACTATGGAATCTTGTAATGATGACCCTGTCCTTCGATTTTATGATTTGTGTCAGAAATATATCCAGAAGGTGCTCAAAAACAAGCTTGCACTGGCTGAGGTAACAAGGTTCCTTGCGAGTAAGGAATACAATGTTGTCTACAAAGCCGTAGCTAAACGACTGGGAATTGAACAATTCCAAGAGTTTAATAAAGAGATGGTGCAAGTTGCTTTTCTCTTATGTGCCTATTCAGTATCCGTACGTGACATGGACAGGGCAACTTCAGAATGGTGTTCAATCTTTGAGCCACACGAGTATGAAGTCATGGAATACTCTCTTGATATTGCCTCATTCTACAAGAGAGGTGCAGCCTACAAAATTACGTATGAATCCAGCTGTCCTTTACTGAGACAAATATTAATGGATTTAAAGTCTAAAGCAATGATTGACACAGGTGAAGAAAATTCTCTGGTTCTGCGTTTTTCACATGCAGAAACAATCATACCACTCTATACACTTCTTGGTTTGTACGTCGACTCTGAACCACTTCTTGGCAATAATTTTGAGAAAATGAGAAACAGAAAATTCAAAGCAGCATATATTGCACCATTTAGTGGAAATTTGGCTTTTGTGTTGTTCAAATGTGCAGACAGTAAATATAAGATCCAAGTTTACAGTAATGAGAGACTGATTAAAATTCCCTGTTGCCAATCAGAAACTAGCTGTCTCTTTTCCACTTTTGTTAAGTGTTATGAAGGTATTGTTGCAAGCTGTAATTTTAAGAAAATATGCTCTTACAACCCTGAACATCACACAAAACACAATGATGAACTATGAAATGCATCTCAAGTATTGTGTTTGTGCTGTTCGCAAGTCCTAAATAATGATCCCCCATCTCCCATTCAATATTTTTTGAATTGTTTCAATCCCCTTTATTATTCATACATACTTTCAGTAGCATGTCTGAATACATTAAGTTTTGTTTGTTGAATTGTTTAAAATACTGAAATATAAAAGCTGTGATGCCACTAGAAATATTTACAAGAATGTTATATAAATTCTGGCTCCCATATTACTCTAGCCCTCCATTGAAGAGGTACCTTCCTATTATTTCAACCTCACTTGTTATCTAGGACTTGAGAGTTATGAGGGTGCATGTTTGCATTGGAAGCTTTAGCAACTGTTGCCTTATTACGAGTTTAGCACATATCTGCTTGCATTTTTTGTTGATTTATTTCTGTCATTCACTTTTGACCAGTTTTCTGTCATTCACTTTTGACCAGTTTTTTTTGTTAGGACCTAGCTTTGTACTACCTGCACAGATCTTGACTAGTTTGACCCCAAACGTGGCTGTTTTTACATTGAAGAAGGGCAAGTTGAATTGTTATAAAAAGAAAGCAACCTCACAAGTTGTACTGCCAACTATACTTGTTAAATGTATTATCTGTACACAAGATCACTCCTTGTTTTATGTCATGATAAGATAACATATAATGTCTACATCATACGAGTTATTATTTATTCTAAAGCATCTAATTCAGACTTCACTAATTCATTAAACGAGAAATTTCCATTTTAATGTATTATATTTGACCTTAATACATTTGAAATGTATCAAAATGTTTTGAGGTTTTGACAAAACAACCCATCATCAACCAAATATATTGTTGAAGGACCTCCCCTAGTGGACAGGCAAGCAAAGTTAATGTTGGTATGAAACAGCCATGGGCACTAGCTATCTGCAAGTAATACTATGCACTTAACATGAGTTGTTAACAAGGTCTTGAGCCATACTTGACTTAAGCAATGGTGGAAAGGTATGAAGAAGACAAATCTATGTGCAAGCCTATTTTGTAAAAAACATGACATTTTTTACTGTTCAAAATCCAAACTAATACCCAAGGTTACCGTCTTGTTTACTTTGACAAGCCTAAAAACATACATTATATAGACAAATAGCATACGTGAGTCACCCTTGGTGAACCTTTTCATTTTCAACTGCTGTGATCTCAGCCATTGTCCCAAAGCATTATTTTTAGTTTATAATGAACTCATTGTTCATGACTTTCCTGTCACCATAAATATATGCAACTAATACATAATCTCTGTGGACATTTTGGCCTGATTGAATAATTTAATAATTAAATAGTTTGGTTTGGGAAATAATTAACTCAGAATCTGAGAAAACTAATTTTCAACAGTGGCCATCAAGTCTCCTTCCATTTATAATGTGATATAGATAGTATCAATATTGTCGACTTATTTGTGTTAACAGATATGCATTAATTAATATGGTACTAGCCTGTTTATCAAATATTACTATTTTAGTTATGTCAGTTGTATGTGGATTTATTTTCACTTGTTGTACATAAATGTCACATTGTATTTCTTCTAGTAACTGAGGTTATTCTCAATGATACTAGACAATGCAGTCAGGTATCTTATTTTGTATTTTGATATTTGAATATACATGTTGTTTCATCACTGTAAACATTAATCTTTGATTGATACATTTTTATGTGCTAACTTTACAAAGGATAACATTTGTGTGTGCATAACAGTAGGCTTACTTTCAGGCATATGACCCCATCTGGCCTGATAAATGGACCACATGTCAGGATATCATAGTCCTAGAGAACTAAAAAATCTACTCACTGTTTTGTGTCATGCCTGGACAAGGATTTCAATAGCAGAGTGGGGTGGCACATTCATTGGTCAATTGCATATGTATGCAAAGAGGGGGTGAACAAAAGCATACAGGTGCATACAGGGGGAGGGGGGTCAAAAATTAGGTGATTTACTGGGTACGTACTTAATGGATGCCCCTAGCACAACAACATAAAGGAAGTGGGAGAAAACGTCAAGTTATTAAAATGGTCACAGTCATTGAGATTCTCTACAAGCACTTTCATTTAACAGAGGTGACTAAATAAAGAACTAGATGTGTAGTGCTCTGGTTATTGTTATGGGAAGGTTTTAGGTTTTTACAAATTCCCTTGAACAAGCAAGTTATTAAGAAAAGAAGTGTTTGACAACGCGTTAGAAAAAAAAGCTCACCAAGTTTTAAGTCATGTCATCTTTTCTGAGTTTTATAAGCCTGGTCATTACTAGACTACACCTGGCATATCAATTGCAACTACCAATTTTGTTCTCAATTAAAAAAAAGACCAGTCATATTTTCAAGTTCTTATGGAACAAACTCTAGATCATGATAATAAATGTCAACAATGTGTTCTCCCTCATAGCTGAAATCAGTGCTAGGCTTATCCCACAGTACAGCAAAAATTTTGTTCATGTTTTTATGGCCATTTAAATCAAGTTTTTTTAGGCATTTTTAAGTCCCAACACTTTTTGGTCAAGCTTTGGTTACTTTATTGATAATATGTGCAAAATACAATATCAATTAACTTTGTCTGCAGGGTAAACAAAACATTGTTTGAATGAAAATGAGCTATGTGATGTTTGATGATATTAAAGCTTTTTGTTGTGCCTTTGATTATCATCTAAATATAAACCAATCAGATTTCAGAAACAACTGAAACACACAGTATGAGAAATGTTTTTCTAAAAAATTTTCACAAATCTTTATGACGATCATCATAAAAATCATCTGGTGAAGATGCGGCTTAAATCTCTTCAATTTTACATTTAAATTTCAAATCAATTTCTGTAATTCACAGAAGGTTCAGCCTCTGCCCTGGGCAAATGATTTGTTTCCTGACAAACAACAATTCAACTTTCCTTTCACTACGACTCAGATGGTAAATTAAACTGCCTTAAGACAGTTGCAGACTAAATGCAGGAACAGTCATCATCATCATGTTCCATGGACAAGGGGTCACAGGAGGCAAGTTGTCAGATTTTACCAAAACATCTATTTTTCTTGATCAGTAGCAATTCTTGTAGCTTTCTGGATTGACAATGGACTAAATTTAACCAATGTAAGGTCAGTTTGGATTTGGGTATTGATCACTTCTTGTATGGATTAGGATGTTAGGGTTTTTGATAAAGTGTGTAACAAAACCTGAACAGCATTTAATGTCACATTCTGTGTGATAATCTGGTATAGAGTGATATTTTAGCATACACTGTAGTTTTCCCTTACTATTTCTATCCCAAATAACTTTTAAAGATATCATCAGACTAGAAAGAAACCATTTGGAAGTCTTTAGACTACCTCTGGCAAGTTAGAAAAGATGGGTAAAATTCCTAGGCTTGCTGGTGGTAAAAACTGAACAGAAAATTGGTTGCAAGCAAGTCAATTGAGATCATAAGGGGCCATAAATTTATGATGTCAGCAAGGAGAGGGGCAGCGGGGTCCTGTATAAATTACGATTTTTAGGCAGTTTTGAGGGGGAGGAGGATGCTGCACAGTTAAACATCCTCTTTGTTCTACCTGTTAAAGGTGCAGACACCTTGGTTCCAAACAACAGAGACTTCACCTTTCCTTGCAATAGTTTGTGTCCCTCTGTGATTTCAAATGTACCAAGAAGTGAATGCAAAAGCTGTGATGTTTACTACACTAGCACTCCAGTGCTAAACAGACACAGCAAAGTATGTAGTGGAGGATGAGATCAGCAATGAGGACTCTAGCGACAAGGAGGCTAAGACATTTTGACAATGACGATGACAGCCGTATAGATGAAGATCTGGTACAAGGTATTAATATCTTATCTCTGTATCTGTTAGGCAAGTATGACTAACAGATACAGAGAAATTTTATTTTTATTCATAAAATTGTAAATGTGGTCAATCTTTAAGGCAAGTACTGGCTGTTGTTGTGAATAAAATACATGTTTAAAATACTCTATTCTTGTTTTGCTTTTGAATGGGGGGGGGTCTGTCAAGTTTAGATGTCTAGAGGGGAGAGGGTATGATGGTTTACAAGTTATCACAAGGGATTAAGGGGGTCAAAAATACCAATTCGTTTTAGATGTCAAACATATGGCCCCTATTAAAGATCAGCTTTGCCATCACAAGGAGCCACTCAGCCCTTACCAGAATGTAAAATGGGTTTGCAATCCAACAGTATCATGGCAAGGATCATACCAGCAGTAATGTCAATAACAATGATGTGGATGATGTTAGAAACATTGGTGATGGTAGTAATTGTGTTGGTGATGATGTTGGCCTAAATGGTGGTGATTTGACTAATGATAAAAAAGATGGTGGTGGTAAATGATAAGAATTAAAAATCATGATGAATGGTAGTAATTATGATGAATGATAATAATTATGATGAATGATAGTAATTATGATAATGGTTACATGAAAGAATATGGTGGTGGTAATCATGATCTAAATTATGATAAAGACAAAAAATAATGAAAATGTTGATAGTTATGATTGTGAAGATGACAGTACTTATCATGAGGATGATTGTCATAATTAATGATAATGATAATAATGATTATCATTATGATGACAATACTAATGATGGTGATAAAGCTTATGTCAATGGCTATGAGACTGATAATGATAACGATCGATGATCATAACAACAGTAATGATTACCACAATGATGGTTATTGCGATGATCGTTGGCATGAGGATGATAATGATGATGAGAATGATGTTTGATGTCATGATGGTCATGACGTTACAGACCACGCTGATCATGATTTTTGATGATGATGTAGGTTATCATTATCCTGATGTTCAATGATAATCATGTTTGATGATGAGAATATGATGATAATGATCATTATGACCACAATGTTTGATGATCATGATGGTCATGACATTACAGACCATGCTGATCATGATTATGTTGGTTATAATGATCCTGATGTTCAATGATAA